>JAIGNY010002689.1:250000-277500 GCA_020152595.1 Chiridota heheva | reverse complement strand
TGTTATGAAAAAATTACGTGGTGGGGAGTTATTGGTCTGCGTTTAATCCGTGTGGCTAAAGTGCTCGAAGTTTATTAATCCAAAAAGACTCTCTGTGAAGGATTGTGATCCGTGATTTCTTTGTTATTGTCTTAATGCCTGTTATTCTAACATTGTCTATTGTGTGGTATTGTGAATTGAAGTGTGTGGTGTAAGGAAGGTGTTTGGAATTATTGGTGTTAAAGTTGTTTATTTCTGATCTGGTGTTCCTGAATCTGGTATAAAGAGACGTTTCTGTTTTTCCAACGTATTGTTTTCTGCATTGTGTGCATGTTATTAGGTAGATACGCCTAGATGATTTACAGTTGATATGTTGTGATAGTGAATTTTTGATCTGAGTGTGTGTGTGCTTTTGAATTTGTTTGTCTTGTAAATGTGCTTGTGTAACATACACCTTTTAGATTTACACGGGAAGAAGCCGGAGGGGTCCTGATTGTTTCTGTCATGTTTGGAGGGCAAGGATTCCTCCGCCCATACGAGAAGGTCTCGCAGGGAACGGGGACGTCTAAAAGCAGCCATGAGAGGTTCTGGGAATATCAATTTAAGTTCAGTGGAATATTGTAATACTTGGGAGCATTTATGTAGCTTTTTGGGGAGGCTAGGACAAATCGGATAGTATGTTATAACAAGTGGTGTGTGTTTATTTTTCTGTTCAGGTTTGTATGTGAGTAGTTCATTCTTTGGAGTTTGTTTTGCACGTTGAATTTGTTGTTTTACAATTGATGGGTTATAGCCTCTGTTGTTGTTGTGTTTGTAATTCGTTTAGGCGGTGGGTTGTGCTGTCTGCATTTGAACAATTACGGATAACTCTGAGCGCTTGGCTATACGGGATGCTAGCAAAAGTGTGTCTAGGGTGACATGATGTGGGTGAAAGATATGCGTGGGAGTCGGTAGGTTTCGAGTAAATCTTGCTTTCATGTCGTTTATTGCTTTGTGTAATTTGTATGTCTACGAACTGAATGTGTTCTGTGAAACTGTTAAATGTGTATTTGATTGTGGGATGTCATGTGTTCATAAGTGTTTGAAAGAGTGAGAGATTGCGGGTCGTAGATGTCCACAAAATGTGTATGTCATCAAAGAAGCGTTTCCATGTGTTGTCAAAATGTGATGCAAACATATATATATATATATATATATATATATATATATATATATATATATATATATATATATATATATATATATATATATATATATATATATATATATATATATATATATATATATATATATATATATATATATATATATATATATATATATATATATATATATATATATATATATATATATATATATATATATATATATATATATATATATATATATATATATATATATATATATATATATATATATATATATATATATATATACACATATATACATATATATATGTATATATATATATATGTATGTATATATATATATATATATATATATATATATATATATATATATATATATATATATATATATATATATATATATATATATGTATATATATATATATATATATATATATATATATATATATATATATATATATATATATATATATATATATATATATATATATATATATATATATATATATATATATATATAGAAAGAGAGAGAGATATATATATATATATATATATATAGGTATATATATATATATACATATATACATATATATATATATATATATATATATATATATATATATATATATATATATATATATATATATATATATATATATATATATATATATATATATATATATATATATATATATATATATATATATATATATATATATATATATATATATGTATATAATATATATGTATGTATGTATGTATGTATGTATATATATATATGTATGTATGTATGTATGTATACATATGCATATATATATATATATATATATATATACATACATATATATATATATATATACATATACATATATATATATATATATATATATATATATATATATATATATATATATATATATATATATATATATATATATATATATATATATATATATATATAAATATATATATATATATATATATATAAATATATATATATATATATATATATATATATATATATATATATATATATATATATATATATATATATATATATATATATATATATATATATATATATATATATATATATATATATATATATATATATATATATATATATATATATATATATATATATATATATATATATATATATATATATATATATATATATATATATATATATATATATATATATATATATATATATATATATATGTATATGTATATATATCATCCAGTTTGCGAATAATGACCCTGCAGCGTGGTCTTGGCTTTTTGCACTCTAAGTGAAATATTGAGCAATTCGAAGTAATTTCCTGGTGCATAGATACGTAGCCATTTTGCAGGAAGGAGAACAATTACTATAACACTAAAAATTGCTTATTTTTATAGAATATATTTTCCTTACGGCTTCACACGGACAGCAGGTTCAATATACAAGTAAATTTTAGAACTTGTTTTCAAGCAGTATAAGTAAGCTTCATTTTCAGTTTCAGGCATTAAAATTGGACGAGGTTACATTAGTATTTGCTATAAATGGTCAGCTCTATGTTTGGACTTTGGGCTGTTTCCAACATTCTAGTTGAAGTATTCATCATGTATTTTGCTAGTTTGCCTTGCAGATTAAAATATATCATATTATATGTGAAGCGAAAGTGTCACTTCTAATTGTCTTAGCAACAAGGACATTTCTTGCAAATCGGACTTTTGACATAAAATTGGTAAGACAAAAGTTGACTTATCCTTATCATGCGGCCAAATGGTGAAATGTATTACAAATTATGTACATCATTATTATGTAAACACTCCCGTAAGAGTAATTTTATTTCATGAATTCTGTTTCTAGTGTCAGTCACCTTCTTCAGACTTTAGATTTGTCGCCTAAAGCTGTTGAACAAGCGTGAAACATTACATCGGATAGCACATGATGTGGAGCCTTTTTTCGACCAGTATACGATCGAAATTGATATTTGCTCTAAAAATAAAGCTTTCTCTTTGGTGTTGATAGGCAAGGAGAGAATTGTTACGAATAAGCATATAGACTACTAGTCTAGTTATGATAATTCCTAGTAGTGACGTATTTGGTGGCTGCTCTTATTGAATTTCATCTTTTAAAGGTTCTTTTTGTTAATTTATCCTTCTAGATCTTTTGTGCGATAAGCACGCTTACACCTTCAAAGGTTTTTAATTTCAAGTTGTTTGATTTCAAGCGCTAGTGCTTGAAATGAGTATGGAATAAGATATACGAGTTTCTTGCAAGCATTAATGAGCAAACAATAGTCTAAGATTGTTCTTTGAATTTTTTCTTTCAGACAAGACATTTATTGATTGGTATTCCATTTCTAAGGGTCATGTTTGAGGAATACAGTGGATAATCTATTTAGATATCAACGATACAGAGTTACTGTAAAATGTGTCACTAGATATGTTAATCTGGTAAAAAATAGGTACATCTACCTTTATTTCCATAGATTTCAAAGTTTAAGGATCTTGAAAAAAGCAAAGGTTATTTTTCCTCTGTATCAACTAAACAGTTATATGAACGCGAACGTATAATGTTGCTTATTACACTATATACAATCAACATATAGCATAGGAATGATATATTGCACCTTTTACGCGATAAACATATTTACAGCGAAAAAAGTAATACATAATTAATTCCTTTACAAATTTTGTACACTTTTCCCACAAGCTTTCGCGTAGTGATCATTTAAAGTACATCGAGAGGAGTTTGACTAGCTCTTTCACTGAAGTTAAGATATGTGTTTTGAAACATCAGAGGTTCAGTGGCTTGTTGGTTAAGGAGTCATGCTCCATGATGCTTGTATACCAAAAGGTACTGGCTCTTTCACTGAAGTTAAGATATGTGTTTTGAAACACCAGAGATACAGTGGCTCAGTGGTTAAAGAGTCATGCTCCACGATGCTCGTATACCGAAAAGTAACGGGTTCGATTCCCGTCGTGAGCGCTGCATTGTGTCTTTAAGCAAGACACTTCTATTTGCTTCAGTCCACTCAGCTATAAAATAGGTACTAGAGGGTTAACCTGGGATGGACTGGCGCCTCGTCCAGGGGTCCGGAGGGGGACCGGGGGGGGGGGGGAGGGGGAGAGTCATGTACTCTCATCCGCTTACATTAAGATATGAAATGCCTTAAAACTGAAGCCAAATCGCGTGGGGTGTTCTTAAGGGGCGAAGTTCCAGAAAGCTACGCGACATGAAGGGAATTAGGCACTGGCGTAAGGGAGGATTTCTTTTTGAGGGGAGGAGGGAGAGGGGGGGGAGAGGGGGTAATTGTCTGTGTGATATGTGTCACACAATCTGGAGGTGTGCATTATATATAAAATTGTAAAAACTCTTGCTCAAAAACAAAAACACATGGCAAGTAACTTTTCAGTAAAACTTGCTCACCTGGGCGAACATATATTTTTGATTTGTGTTTTCTTGGTGTGGGATTGAGAGTGGCCCTGCCACCCCTACCCCACCCCCTTCCACAGCCTCTGGCTACACCAATGCATGCACCGATATTTTGCCTTATCGGGATGTTTTTGAGAACGTTGTAGTGATATAAAAACCGCGATCGTTCATGAGGGGCCTTATCCATTAAAATGTGAACGTCAATTAAAACTGAGTCCACTTTCGAAGTTGAATAAAAGGTGATATGCAGAAGACAAACCTCTGTGTTAGATATTAGCGTATCGGGCTGCACATCTGTTGAAAAGTTGCGGATTGATTTGTCGTGCGATTTCAAAGTAAAACTTCAAGCATCCAATGGTGTTCGTAAGCTACTAAATCACCTATCTTCATGTACTTAAAAGATCACTAAGAACACACTGAAGGTAGATCATCGGTCATCATCAGAAGTCCACATCTGACATATTTGTAATGTTTTCTTACCATCTAACTGAACCTTGTTAGATCAGTCGTTTATCATCTCTGGCTCCGTCTTGATTTTATACCTGTCCCAAATTTACGGATTTGTCAAATAGCCATTAAGAGCCTGTTTTAAGAAGCCCACTACCGCACTATACGCAGGTAAAGGAAGGTTTCTCATCATATTGTTATTTTTCAGTCTGTTTTTGATTGATTGGGTATTAGAGCATGGGGTATTTTGAACGAACTCCGTAAACGCGTGTCTTCTCCACTCAGGTATTCATTTCACTGTACAATTCCTCCTCTCACAGTTGGTGTACTCCCACAAGCACATAATGTTGCAAATTTATTTGTTCAGCTCAGTCTTAACCAATTCTTGATATATAGAATTTGTGTGTTTCCTAACATACCTCATTTATTTGATTTGCAATCTCCTGATAGTTAGATATATCCCAGACTTATTCAACCTCGCGACAACAACAAAACAGCAAACAGGAAAACTGCACTGAATACTCCAGTGGTACCTCCAAATCATTTAAGCTCGCATCTATTCAGTAAGTAATCCACATTTCTCTTCTGGTTTGTGTAAGCACGTTTTGACAACTATATTTAGAGCATTCGTCTGCGTTATCCTATGCTTAACATTAGGTTTTTAAACACAGTCAACTATATTACCGTGGGATTGCTGGTGTTTTGGTGGTAGCCATTCCGACCCTTACATATATAGGGCCAAAGAAACATGAATAAGGTGTTAAATTTCATTTTGTTGTTGTTGGTATATTTAAATTTTCGGTCTGACCCAGACCATCTTCAGCTTGGTACAACAACACAGATAACAACGACACAGATAACAACAACTTAATACCATGCTATTTGTGTTTTAGTACCAATTGAAGATGGTCTGGGTAAGACCGAAAATTTCACCTTATTCATGTTTCTTTGGATTATATATGTAAGAGTCGGAATGGCTACCAACAAAACACCAGCAATTTCGGAAATGACTCCATCTAAGGTCAACAAAGTTCTATGGAATTCTAATCTCAGTACCGTGGGATTAAATCAACAAAACCGAGAGTGGACCGTTAGAATTCCAGGGGAAAATTAATAAATCGCTGTTCGAGGTACGTCTTAACAGTATTATGTTGGCTAAGATCATTTCCCAGAGGACTACAAGCCTGCGGAGGATTATTTCTTACATCTTTGTTTGTGCTCTAAGTATTGATAATGTATGAGACGCATGTGTATGTAAAATAAACTTTAAGGTAAAGATATTTTTCTCGCTTGTCAACAAATGTTTGCTAGTGGTGTCAACTAACAAGTAAATTCATAGTAGTAACTGTTGAACTGAATAAATCTTCCATTGTGAAGGCAGGGAAATACTACTGTACTATATGTATCCTTTATGGTCTCATGTTTATGATGAATATATATTGAGTGACAGATAGTGGTAGTAATTGCTATGTATTCTTTCATCTGAAGTTACATTTACCACTTGAAGGCTTCAAGTTAACAATATCTACCTTCTTTCTTTCATTACAGTGGAGAAAACGTACAGCTATTATTGTTAGACATAATTCGACGCTAATGCATTTAATGGAATTGAAGGTTTCCTCTTATTATTGAAATTTACAGTGGTACTCTAAAGTTGAATAATTTGATACATTAGATTATCTAGAATATCAAGAGAAAGGCTGCGCGTGTACTGAATTGCTTCAGTTTAGATTTGAAAAAATAACTTCATCCTCACTTTTCCACTATTTCAAATAGGAACAATAATGACATTAGTTTCTTAATTACTATGGGTGTACAATTTTATGAAAAGTGTCAATTGAATACATTTCGATTTTAAATGTTTGTTTGCTTTTTGCCTGAAATTTCAGTTTATTTCGCGTCATGATTTCGCTCTTGATAAGGGAATATTGTGTATCAACATGTGTATTTCATACTTGAAGAGGTGCAGTGGCCCAGTTGTTATGGAGTCTTGCTCGTATTTGAGAGGTGCCGAGTTCGATGCCCATCGTGAGCGCTGCAAAGTGTTTCTGAGCAAAATACTTTACTCTACTTGCCTCAATCCACTCAACTGTAAAATAAGTACCAGCACTGCTGGGAGTTAATCTGTGATTGATTGGCGTCCCGTCCAGGGAGTCATGTAATCTCATCCGCTTGCGCCATTGAAACCGGGAATAAGCACCGGTTTTATAAGCTTAATGGCTCGGATGGATTTAGCTATTCCATACAAAGACAGATAATTGATGAAACATAATGTTGAGCAAACAACGTTGAGTGGTTGATAGCATGTTCCGTTTAGAAGATATCAAATTGAAACGATTCAGCAAGTGTGTCTTAAAGTGACTGGCGTAATAAACGCACTTCCCTGACAATTTTCATGCAGGTCTTTAAAACTTAAATGACTCTTGTACTTTATATGCATATGCTTTGCTTGGCCGTTGTGGGAAAGCTATACCTATTTCTCTGCCATTACTGCAGCGTGCACAACGAAAACTGGAAATTGGTACACTTTTTTATAACTTTTTTAGCCTTATAGTTTCGAGATGAATTTCATGTCTAACATGTTCGTACATAAGATAAAACAATTTTTGTATTTAGGCAATTAGATGTCGGTGTTGAAAGCATTTTGAATATAACACTGCATAACGGAAGTTGCGATACTGTGTATCAGACTCTTATATTTCAGTTTCGATATCAAATAATTTTACCCTCGAAATGTAAATCGTCTTTACAAGTTAGGAAAAATATTGGAAAGTACCGACATTTTGCAGTTTTTTTTTGTGTATCTTGTTTTATATTTACGAAGTATAATATTTATAATTCTGATATCCCAGTGGTAATTTGGTCATGACGAGATAATGCCATGCCAACTTTTACGCCTTGCTTTTGCGGAAAATCCATCAATGTTTAAGCTGATACAAATTGAATTAATTTAGATAATTGATTACAAAACATGATTCACCACGTCATATAGTACTTTTTAATGGGAAAGAACTTAAGCAGCTAAGAGATCTGTATAACTGCTACGTTTTGAGAGTCTCGTGATGGCTCTTCTATAGGAGCACAGAAGAGGGAAAGTCAGAATAGGGCATGTCGATGCTGAAAAGTGAAGCGAGGCCATCAGGTTTGCCGACCTATGACCAAAAGAGGACATGTATAGGTTTTCCATGGGATATATCAGAATTAATTATAATTAACACGCAGACAAAGATTGTGTTACTCACAGAGAAAAACAACTTTACATATTTAACCAGGAAATATGGTGGGTATATATTACCTGTTATGATATATGATATTTGTTTCATAGACTTATGGGAAGGCTTTTTATAGGGTATTTCATCATAACATAATGGAAACCTTAAAGAAGTTGGATATTTATCGCTAAGAACTGAGAGTCATGCAAGCACTATACTAGGATCAGCTTGCAACTGTGAAAGTTGGTGATGGCCAATCTGGAGAATTTCACATTAAAAGAGGAGTCCGCTAAGGTTGTTTTCTGTCCACAAGGTATGTAATCTATGCACAGAAAATATATTTAGGGAAACCTGATAACATGAAAGCTGTTTCCATTGGTGACCGAAACATAATTAATTTGAGGTATGCAGATGGCACATATTTACTAGCAGAGAGTGAAAAGCACCCGCAAAAAATAGTTGATGAGGTCAAGATTTGAAGCGAAGGGTTGGTGCTCAGAATGAATGTAAAGAGAACCAAAGTTAGTTTAGTGAAAAGGTCAACTAAATAAAGAGGGGTAAACATATACGAAGATGGGCAGAAAGTAGAGCAAGTGGAAAAGTTTAAGTATCTGGGACAGCAGATTACCAACGGTGGAAAATGTGACACTGAGAGCGAGAATCAAGATAGCAAGAAGCGCATTTTTAAGTATGAGAGATGTTCTGGCGAGCAAGAAGCTTAAACTGGCCGGAAGGAAGAGAATGGTCAGATGTTATGTCCTCTTCATCCATCTGTATGCCTCTGAAACTTGGACGTTTTCTCAAAAATTGGAGGAGCTGAAGACTTTTGAAAAAATGTGGCTGTACAGAAAGATGCTAAGGGTTTCTTACGCAGATATGATCAGTAATTTTCGGGTTCTTGAGAGAGTGAATGAGAGGAGAGCCTGTCTGTTTGAAATCAAATACAGGAAGATGCAGTTCATGGTTCACATGATCCAAAGAAAGAGGTTTCAAAGGTAGCTATTAGATGGTAGGACAGAATTAAGGAAGGAGAAAAAGGGGTTGATCAAGAAGAGTATGGTATGGAGAGATCAAGAGATGGAGTGGGGCTAAGTACAGCGTTTTATTACGGGCAGCTGAAGATAGTCGATTTGAATCGATTTAATGAATAGTTTAGTAGTCAATCACGTTCATCATATATAAAAGAGGCCGAAAAGCGGCAAATGGTGAAAACAGTCCTAATTTCGTTAAGGAGAAAACTGAGTTTAACTCGAAGCTTAAAATGCTACTAAATAAATGTAAAATTACTAAAATCAGACTATTAGCGCCCTTAATTTCTAAAAAAACGTTTTATTGAATTGTTTAACAAATATTTTCATAGATTGTGTAATTCCAAAAAAATTGTGGCCAGAGCACTAAAACAGGATGTAATGAAGTAACTGGTGTCTGCTGTAGTGAATACTATAAGAAGAAATTTACATAAAAATATAATTTTGAGTAATAAAGGTTTACTAGATATGCAATAATAATGCATTGTTAGGAAAGTAAGGGTGTGACGTTGTTCGTATACTTTGATGTAAATTGTTTATCAAATTATATTGATCAAATCCAGCAAGCTACCTTTGGAGTATTAAAACAGACTTTCGTTCAGTCCTTTTCCAAATGAAAATTTTTGTGCAACTAAATAACATGTTGAAAGTCTACTTGGAGCTTAACTTTTCACACAAATTATCTCATTTTATCATATTCAAATGAAATGAATGTTTGCAGTGCAGAAGTAGTGCATATTTCTTGAAAGTGGAAAAAAAAAATGATTAACTTCCAATCTCAGAATGGTACCTATTTTCTTATGCCCTTTCACACATGAATTAATACCACTCGTGGCAGATATGAAAGACACCTGTCATATGAAGACCTTTGTCATTATTACAATCAGAGACTTACTACTCAAAGTATATGAAGATTATTGCACCAAAGAAACCGATACTACTTCCATCCGCACACATTTGCAGACGTTCAGCTCAAATCAATTTTACATCGATTGGAAATGTACTCATAAAGTTGAATCTACGACGAACGAAATCCTTTTGATCAGGGAGTTGCCATAACTCCCATTTTGATTATTGGGAACTAAATATAACTTCATGTCAGGTTATATACCACATCTATAAATACGTAAGGAATCTGGCAGGAAATTTCTTCGATCGATCTGCAATTTAGTGTTACCGAATGACGTGACTTCGAATTTGTCATTTATTTCACCAACTGCACACTTTAAGCGCACATAATTATTTGTTCATATACTGCTTTCATCAAAAATAGTCAATTTAATTTAATTATGAAAAAGTGGCAAGTGATCGAATGGAAGACATTGATAAGACAATTTTCTATGAATAGGATGCAATGGTATAGTCACTATCAAAGTGACTTACCTATGATTTGTCAGCATATTGTCTGCTTTCACATCACTTACCCCTAAGAAGCTTAAGGAGAATGCTTGGATGATTTATGAATATTTGAAAAGAGTCTAAATATTTTAAAAGGGAATCTCATCTCAAAAATGTGTTTGACCTTCACCAATAAATCCAATACATACTAGTATCGTCATTTCTGGGGCGGTAATTGAATGGCTTGTTGGTCATTGTGTACAAATTTCGACATTGGGTTGTAGTGTATTTGTATCTCAACGTTAATACGATATCTGGTTTTTAAATACTCTTCCTTAATACGAATTTGAAATCACAAAAATATTCATCTGTGAATTTTTAAAAATCAATTCCCTCCACGCTCATTATGCAATGCGAGGAATGAGTAGCTTATGGTGTTTATCCAACATACATTAAAGTTGAATTAGCTGTTTTTTTGTAATTTTATAATACTAAGTTGACTTAAATGTGCTAAAAGTCAAATATAGTGTTATCAATCAGATCAGTATACAAAAATCAATACTTTATTTGGAAAACATTTAAAAATAGTGATAATAATGTGTTTAGGATTTAAGGTCTTTAAACTATGTTGAATATAAATCAGGAATAAAGGACGACTATTTACATCTGTCGATCTGTATATACTGAAAGCGTATATCTCTTTTCCCCTGTTTGTTCTCCAAACTATGTTTAAAACCTAGTAAACAATAAATGATTTATCTATAAATATTTCTGCATGTTTAAATACCATGCAAGGTACATGTTTATGTCCTTTTTTGTTTCTATTCTTTGATGTAAACATTCTTATTTTGATTGAAATGCCTAATAGATCAAGTTATTTGCAGAGCAAAATTTTAAGGAATCGTTTGTTAGTTATATAATTTTTGCTAGGAACAAGAGTATAAAATATATCATTTTCATATTCTCTTCTTGGCCCACTATGAAACATCAATGTGACCAGAGTTTTGGTTCTGTTTATCGCAATCAGAAAATACAATTTGAACAATATTCTGTTTAAAACATTTGAATCGAATATTCAGTTCATTTCGCAAAATGACCCGGATCCGGTTCATGTTTAATTGAACCAGAACCGTATTGTTGAATGCCCCTCGAACTCTGAAAGCGGTTCAAAACCGAATCCGGCCCATTTTATATGAAGCGAAATTCCGGTTCAAATTGAACCTTATTTGTTGAGTGCCCCTCGAAGCCTGTTCAAATTTTAACCGATTCTGTTCATATTTGAACAGGGTTTTTCAAAAGTCTACCAGTAAAGCAAGGTAGCATTGTTGTGATTATTACAAGCACTGTGATAGATAAACAAGCAATGCTTAAGTAGGTTGAAATGTTAACGACATTGTGTTTATTTTATAGATGCTTTGGACATACGCAATGGAAATTATTCCTGTATAACTGTATAACATTTGCGTGTGTGGAAATGTCATCTTGATATCATAATGACCCTTTTCTTTAATATTGTTATAAAAACAAAGTAATTGCTTCAAAGTCGTTACAGATTAATTAATTACTTTAATTAATAACACAGTATTAACCTATTTTGTATTGTATTTTCCAGGTCACTAAAATAACACTTTATTTTGATAGATTAACTTGCAGAAATCCACATAATATTTTAGTAGAACAGGGAATACTGTGTCAGTGTGTACGTCGTAGTTTACTAAATAAGAAATTAGGAAAACGAGAGGAATTTTTTCTTCCTTCAACAGGTATGAACTCTAAACACTTGTACAGGTAAGAGTTGTTTATCGTTTGATCAAGATAGCACAATAATTTGGGCCAATGTGGGTTGACATATGTTGGAAAACATTGACCCCATTTTGACTTACATGCTAACATTAAACCGATGTTAGTTTTACTTAATGTAATCGACGGTTGGTGTGAGCGAAACCCAACCATTGTTTACTTTTCTTAAAGGTCGGGTGTGAAAGAAGGTGTGGTTCAGAACATGGCATAGTAGCCCACATTAAGCCTGATTTGTTATGGAACGCTTGAGCAAAAATAAATAATACAATGTATTTGCGTGTTTTAATGTTATTTTCTAAACTCTGATTAATATCCTTTAGGCGTGTGAAGCAACAAAGGATTGTATTCGATCTGAAGTTCATTGCAAGCACGTTTAGTAAAGAAGAAATGCCACATGAAAGATCCGCGCCCTTACATCAGCGATGTTCTGATTATCCACATGTTGGAAGAATGAACATCTCAAGGCTACAGAAAATTCACGCATCACTGCCGTATACTCCATACGTAAATTGTACAATTATACATATACTGTGCGTACGCACGTACAGAGTTTATTTCGGGAATGGTATAAGGGTGACACAGCGTGTACGCTCTTTAATCAATATTGAGTGAAGGCGCTGCAAATAGCAATGTCGTAGATGTCGGGGCACAATATTGGCAAGTTTCTACAGACACGTAGAACATAAAGAGTGAAGATTAATGAAATTCCTGTATAGTCGTTTGTGTGTTCGGAAGGAAGTACGAAAGCCAGCTGCGTATTAAATTGACTTATTTCTACGTTTTCTTAAAGCAAACAAAGTGTTATATCGTCATGACAGATTAATTGGTCATTTCAATACAATAGTTACATGTTTACATGCAGTCGCATATTTAAGTATGTTGATACACCATGTTCAATATTTGTTTGATTCTTTAGATGAACTGCCAGAATACCAAACAATAGCAGTGAAACAGTAAATATTCCCTGCCATGATAGTTTAAGAAAATAGAAAACAGAAGGACTGTTTTCATTCGTATATACTGAGAACAATTGAGAAGAGAAGAGTTGTTTACATAGATAGCACACTACGTTGCATAGGCGTAATTGCTGGCTAAAAAGAGCTAAATGTTCACATATGCTGACAAACAAAAGCACTTGAAAGTAATGAATGATTTCTTGAAAATTTCAAGCATTTCTGCAGAATGGCTTTGTATTTATCTCTCTGTTGCTGACTTCTCCATTTTCCCGATACGCGTTTTTAAGTCTTTGTAATTCCAGTAACAAATTCGACTTAAAGGAACGTTATGTTCGAGCATTTAGCAAGTTTGAAGTTGTACCAGAATTGAAGATGTATGGAAGTTTTACTTTCAACAGAAACTAACGTTGGTAACCAAGGTTACAAATTAATAAAGAAATTTTCATATATAATTTTCATGAGTGTTGAGGTATGTTCTATAATATTACCTTTGAGGATACTTGCTACGAGGCATTTGCATTTGCACTTACATCAGGAAACGAAATATTGTTTTCTTTGAAAGCTGCACCAGGTCTTGAACTCAATTTAGCGGCTACCATGCAGCTATGTAAACATTTTAAGAGATATGTTGCTTAGGAAATATGAAACGTACTTGTTGGTACATGTGTACATGAGGTAGAATAGTTTCTATACCGGCGTAAGCGCGATCCTATTAGTTGTTTGAAGTAACTCTTCAAGTCATAAATCTCAACTGAATACGCCGGAGGATTTGTCAGAGAAAGAACATAACTTACAAGATAGTCAACAATTACAAAATTAGCATAGCGCTATTACACTATATGTCTATACATGTTTTAGGACTCTTGTAAGGCCCGAGGAATACTGTAGTTTCTGGCAATGTCAATACTGGCAATTCACTGGGAAAAGTACTAAAATCAAATAAAAAGTCATGAATTCGAAGATACTTAGAGTGAGTGTTTTAAATTTGGCTTTCTCACGCGATATTTTCAGGATTTGATACAGGTAGCAGAAGTAGGAACAGTTAACTTCTTTGATGTGGCAATGTTTTAATAAATTGATATATTGTTATTCGCAAGTCTTCTTTCATAGAAGTATGTTATTATCAAAGGACTGGTCGCTTGATATAAAAGATACATAAATTTCACGTCCAAATTTAAGTTTAGTCTCTTATTTTGATAAAGGCAACATCTACTGATCTAGGAAAGCGAATGTTATTCTCACCTAAGAATCATAAAAGATACATAAATTTCACGTCCAAATTTAAGTTTAGTCTCTTATTTTGATAAAGGCAACATCTACTGATCTAGGAAAGCGAATGTTATTCTCACCTAAGAATCAGAATTACGGACGTTTTAAGACACCAACCATTTAAGTTTTAGTAATAAAAGTATCTACAAAATGGCAATGGTCAGGTAAACAGCAATAATACATCGCACTGCATGATAAATAGAATTAGTGTATTACATTTTCCTCAGAGCTCCTTTTACTTTCGTTAATAAACAAAATAAACTAACCAGAGAACATCCAATCTAAATGTGATCTCTTTTCCCCAAAGTTCAAAATTCGTTCTTGCCAACTACACTGTTGTTAGTAAATGTAAATACTATTTTGTTCTTGTTAAAATACTATTCAACGTATAGTGCACAGGTGAATTATCAATTTAATGTCAAATATTAATAATATCTGTTTCAAAACATGGGTTGTGTAGATATGTGCACTTATTACGCCAATATAGGAAATTTACATGTGTTGGAATACACCTGTGTGATCATTGCACCCAACAATCGACTCACCTTTTTATTACACACACTCTCTCACACTTGACTGTACATTTCGCCAGATATAATTTGTACGTTAGATTGAATTATGGATGTGGCGTTGATATTTGATATCGCAAATCAGTCTCTACCTTTTTGCGTGGAAACCCAATCCACATAAATAAATTGTGGCATTAAAATTTGTCAAAGCAAAACGGAACAAGGTGACAACATATCATTGTCAGTTGTATAAACATATATAAACAAAGTGCTTTAGATCTTGAACACTCGGCAGAATTAAGTTGATAATCGAGGATAAAAGTAACATGATAAAATTACATGTAAGCAGATAAGTCTGCGTTATATGTAAGACTTTCCCTATTGTATCATTGGGATTTAATGTTGTAAACGTATTCCTTAGATCGTAGAGAATAATCTTTTGTTCAAATATATTCATAAATAATGATATTTCTATGAGTTTTATGATGAATGGAGGTGCTTTATTTTCTTTCGAAATCGATCTTTTGGCTGCAAACCACAACTTTCAAAGTTGCCATATCGCCTATTTAAATGCCCATTGTCGATGATACTGCTATGATATGTGTATTTTTGTCGTAAGCACACTGATGACCCAACTGTATCCAGTGTAGTGTCATGAAGTAATCCCATTTCTAAAACATGTCTGAGAGTAACCATTCGTTAACAATAGTTAGCCACTGTTAAACCTCATTGGTAAAAGTAATATTTAACATATTGGTAAAGTCTCCACCGGAGTTCTACAGGATATGTTTTGGTTCCAGTCCTATTCATAGTATTAGTAGACTTTCTACTAAAAAAGGCCACCTTCGATCTTGACTCTGGAGTTGTAAAACATCCTCGTCGCTCCCGTCGTTATCCAGCTAAAAAGTTAAACGACTTGGATTTTGCTGATGACATTGCTCTGTTGGAATCCACTATTCCTCGCCCAGCTGACAAGAACTGCAGCCGCAGCAGAAATTCTTGGCCTTGTAATAAGTGTATCAAAGACTGAGTATATGACTGTTAACTGCCATCCCCATCCAACACATCAAGTGTACGGTGAACCCATTAACCGTGTTTCAGATTTCAAATATCTTGGCTCCAAAATTGCATCTGCTGCAAGCGTCCTAAAAAGACGAAAGGCTGGAAACTGGAAGATATGTGGAGAAGTCTCCAACTATCCATCTATGTAAAAGTGAAATTATTCTACACTACCTGCGTGACTATCCTCCTCTATGGCTGTGAATCCTGGGTGTTGTCCTAGGACATGGAGTGCAAAATCAACGCTTTTGCTACCTCCTGCTTTAGGATTATGCTAAATATCAAACGGAGAGGTCGTGTCTTAAATGCCAGCATAAATGGCATGACCAACACTGAGCCTCTTATCCACTGTGTAAGGAATCGCCAATTGAGATTCTTGGGACACATCCTTCGTCTCCCAGAGAAGGAGCCTGCTAGAAGATATACTCTCTGCATTCTATCTCATGGCAAAAGAATACCGGGATGTCCACGCACCACTTATGTTAACTATACATTCAACGTATGTTAGGGTATGATGAAGACATTCAAGCCGAACAGATAGCCACACTTTTTAAAGATCGCTGTGCATTAAAAAATCTTGTGACCGCCTGCTCCGCAGCCGAAGGATGATGATTAACAGTAATATTTAACATGAAGAAATACCACACTAAATGAGTTAATTTAAAGGACAAATGCTTCTCATGATGTAGATGATAAACACATCCAATATACCCTAGTAAATATATCAATATAAAATTTTGATTTCAGTTGCTCTGGATAAAATCAGATGACCTTTACTGAATGACTGATATGGTTAAAATCTAATTTTCCAGTTTCCGGGTTTGTCTGTGCACGAAATTGAATACCTGATTTTTTTTCTCGAACGGATTAGTCTCTCGTTACACTAGAGAGAGGCTATCAACAAGGTGCGAGGACTCTCACCTGACTAGAGAATCTTGTTCACAATTTGTCTGTAGTAGTATCCACTTCAATTGTCCTGGCTACTGTATTAGATTAACTTACACGAAATCGATATTCCTAAAGACACAGAGACTGCAAATGATGAATTAACACAATTTGTGCTTTTAGATTATCGTCGTGTACATATTTTATTAGTGATATCAATTATATTTTGAATCTTTCTGAAACTGGCTACTTATAGGCTATTGCTTTAAATCACGAAAGGAACGAATTGTTTATTAAACTATAAATTGCACATGTATTTAAATGTTTAGGAAGTGGATCAGCTCGGATCAGTTATTGGAATATTAACGGACTGTTGTACTGGTGACGGCAAAAATATTATTTTATCTCAAAAATATCGCCCAGTCCTTAAAACTTTGGCTAATAGTATTACTGAAAGGTAAGTGTATTAAAAAAAAATTGTCTCCATATTTCCACTTTTGTCTATAGAATTGGTGTCTGTATGTGTATCTGTCATTTTTATCTACCATTTATTCGTAAACTCTTATATACTAAATCTTAAACACATGTAACCTTCATTTACAGTGAATACGGTAAACGGAGCAATCACTACTGTTTACTCGTTTTTTAACCGATCTCTAGCCGATACACCAGACGCACTCATTAGGGCAATGGAAACAGTAAAATACATAAACATTGGACGAATGTAAAAACTTTGTTGTTCTATACATATAGTACTATTTATAGAAGGCTATAAACTGGAATGATCCCACGTCCTGTTCACAATTTCTGCTCAATTCATAACGATGAAACAGTTACATACACACAATCCACGTGGGTATGCCCTTATTACGCTGAATGAGGATAGTCGCATATTATTTATTAACTTTTGATTCAATGCTATCTCTTCTTTCCTCCTTCTCCCATAAACAGTTTTGAGTGTGAGCGGTACAACCAAGCGCAAGAAGGTTGTTTAGATTCATAATCATAGCTAATAAACAAACATGGGTTGATATAAATAAATATAAATCTATGAAACTGTCATAAGTAAGATATCGGTTAAAAGTTTCATGTCATGACATCCAAACTTGTTAACTTAACATTACATACTTTCAACGTATAGGATATAAGTGCATAACTCTATCCCTTGAGATTGATTTTTTGGAACAAATATTTGTATATTCGACAATTTGCTACCGTGAATGTGTAGTAAAGAATTAAAATTCAGTATAATCTTTTTTTAAAATAATTTGCAGAAAATACCTGCGATATACTAACAATACGATTTCTTTGGAGAATGATGACAGCTGACGTGATATTAACGTGACGTCATAGAAGAAATCATTATAATGAATCCGCAGATTAAAACAGTCAACGTTACAAAATAAACTTTTTATGTACAATCCATTTCGCAAACAGTTAAACGAATAATGCATCTGTTCATCATCAGAGTGCAATTCGCACTTGCCTACTGCACTAGCTAAGGGGGTAGTTGTCGATTTTTGAAGATTATTAATTCCGTATTGCACATCTGAATCAACTTTCGTGACATTTTTACTCTCACGATGCAGAGAAACATTTCGCAATCAAAATTTGTCATCTATAACAAATTTGATGACTTTTAAAGGCTATGAGGTATTTGATAAACAAGAAAAGTCATGAAAGATAAATGTTATGGATGATAAATTTAAATAGAATGAAAGCAATGACAAAAGGTTCTGGTAAGAGAATGATTTGGAATTTGAAATTAAGGAAAATGAAATGGATATATGAATTAATTGATTCATTAATATATGAATTAACGAGGGGGCTTGTTTCCGAGCTTTTGCTGTTAAAACTGTCTTCTATTTTCGTTGTTGTTGTTGTTCTTTTGTTTTTTTCTGATATCTAATTATCGTGTTATACAGATTTGGTGTGAAATTATTATTTTCTGTTGGGATACTAACTTTGATAATGTCGCTTGTGAGTAAACTAATCAAACTGTTTAGCAGTTTGATAGATTCTCCTCTTATCAAAAAATTATTTTCTCCTGAAGAGGGGGAAATCTCAGACGCCATTTTGAAGATAACCCATAATGCCTCTAACGAAACAGCGTAACGCTATGGCACAGAACTTGTATGGGTTCTAGAAATTTATACCAAGTAGGTTAATTTCATTTTTGCATTTTCAAAATCAATACTTATTAATCTACAAATAATTCAGTTCCCAAATGGGCATCCACCACGCCGGTTAAGAGATATTTCACGACAAACTTACAAATTCTGCCCTGTTTTCGATGGGGATTATACGCAGCCACCACCCAGTACGAAACAAGAAAGAGAATGTCCATTGCACAAACAAGTATGCACACAAGGCAGCCTGGTCACTTTGCACATACAATGACCGCATATAAGCTAAATAAAAACCGTAGGTACCTACTGTAGTGTAGCGGTTATCATACATGTCTACAGACCACGAGGCCCTGGGTTTAAGCCTGGGTTGGGTAGACACGCCAGTACACCACAACTGGTTATCAAAGGCCGTGGACATTGACTTGGTTGTCGATGTTATGTCTGTCCGTACGTCGTACTTGTCTTCTCGCCCGGGTCGTATTAGGCGTTTCGTGATAGCATTGTTACTATCATAAGCGAATACGCAGGCGACGACCCCGTCATTGTAATTGTGTGCTTACTCGTCGTCGTAGGTCAAAGCACTTGCAAATGGAAATCCGGAGTTACATAATCTACATAGGTTTTCTCCTCTTCGGGGGGAAATAATTTTTCTCCTGAAGAGGGGAATCTACCGAACTGTTTAGTTGTAAATTCAATCTGCATCTAGTAGTAATAATGTCGCTTGTGAAAAAAAACTAATCGAACTGTTTAGTTGTAAATTCAATCCGTATCTAGTAGTGAACTTAGCCTGTCCTTACTAATTTTTCACTCTACCGTATTGTGCATAGAAACCATGCATAGCCTACACTACACCTCAGTCTTTACATGATATTCGGATGAAGATGCAGAAATTCACAATAGATTCACGGTTAATGAACAAACTAAAAGAGCTATCGATTGCAGGACAGTACAGAGGTACAAGAGCAGGTTTGCAGCAACGCACCGGACATGCAAATCCGTCTGATTTCAGCTTTCCGTATGGTTTGAGTGCAAATGTCAACAGCCTTCAAGGAAAATTGGGGAATTTAGAACAAACGATTGCTCTTTTACGAAATGTATCTTTTATAAATTTGCAAGAAACGAAACTTCAAAACTTTGATAAAGTTTGGCAGGATGACCCTACAACACAGACAAGATGACCCCACAACACAGAGTGGCAGATGAAGCATTGCTTATCGACAATTATTTCATGTTCTGTCACGACAGACAATTCTTAGCAAATGGGAAAGGATGTATCACATATGTTTCCAAAAATGGACTGTATGTACCCCTAAAGTATGTGCATCATTATCAACACAAGATTTTGAACTGCTTGCAATCCGAGCCCGTCCTCGTTATCTCCCAAGTGCAATATCAAACATTACAATTGTAAACGTGTACACGAGACCCTCATCAAACTTTTCGACAGCTGATAGTGAATTGAAAGCAATAATTACAAATCTACAAAAAGAAAACCCCAACCTATTTCATTGCTGTTGGTGATGTTAATATTGGCTTTCTTGAAACAATGTCCTTCAAGAATATGGTGGATTTTGTCACCTACCCCCACGCAAATTCAACTTTGGATGCTGTATATATTAAAGGCGATTACTGTCTAACAAAGAAATTAGCGCCAATCTCCACATCCGATCATAACGGCATATTAATTATTCCAAAGTATAATGAAAAACATCGCAGAATTGAAAAAGAAGAATGAAAAAGGATTCATCAAGAGGACACATAATGAATATGCGGGAATGTATTAATAGCACTGAGTGGAATATGTTCATGCAATCATCAGATAGCCTTGATGAATTTACAGAAGTAATCTCATCTTACATCGATTTCGTTGGTGAACAGTGTGTACCTCTCAAGAAATCGGAACTGGTAGATATGATTAAACGAATTCCAGCAGATAGCAGGATTGCTCAATTGGAGAAAGACGAACAAAAAGATATAGAGGATGGAAATAAAGGTCTGGGAAACAAGATTCAGAGAACAATAAACAAGTATGTTCGTGTATGTGGAGTGAAACCTTCAGACATATAGAGGCAACTTCAGATTCTTATTGGAGCTTGATCAAAACTGTTAAAAATTCAAATGAAAACAGTAACTATGTGTTGATGAAAATTTAGGATATGATTTGAATAAACATTTTGGCCGTTTTAATCAGTCACGCAATAAAGATATTAACATTTCTCTGCCGTAATACACAGGTGATGTGTGTGTTTCTGAGATAAATATAGATTAGGTATGTTATCAATTTAAGAAGGTTCAAAAAGGAGTTGCATGTGGGTCAGATAAACGTCTTTGGTGGGTTTTTTAATTTTTTATTGAAGATTTAGCACCATTATTTACCTTCATTTTTCAGGAAACTATCTCCAACAGCAAAATTCCGTCGTTGTGGAAAAATGCCATAACAACTCCTGGCCTCAAAATTAAGACCCTCAAACTGTAAATGATTTTAGACCAATCATTAATATTGCTAGTATCGCTTTTAATAGCCTACAAAAACTATAACTGCCTCGTTTGATGGAATGGAAAGTGTATAGCAACTTGGAGATGTGTATCAATTTGCTTATAAGAAGGATGTTTCATGTGTAGATGCTGTACTAGTTTTAATTAACGATATAGTGACTTATTTCAATTGTAAAGAAACGACCATTTCAAAAGTTCTTTTTCTCGATTTTTTAAGTGCTTTCAATACGGTCTTGCCAAACTACCTACTTAAAGATTTACCAATATTTATAAAAGATTCGTGGCTTATTTATTGGTTGACACAGTTTCTTCAAGGGTGGACAAGACAAATTCAACTGGGCAAATGTTTGTCAGAACAATCTGAAATCAATGTAGGTGAACCCAAAGAGCTTTGGTGTACCACAGGGAGGCCCTCTATATGCTGTACTTTTTAACATCTATACCGAGGAAATAAGATCAAACGAAAATAATGTGTGATAAAGTATGCCGATGATACTGCTATTACATGTAAAATTGCTAGAAATTATGTAAATGAGGATTAAGTGGAGTACCAGTCAGTGATGAAACGGTGTCAAAATGTGATAACAAAAACTTGTTGCTGAACCCAAAGAAAGCAAAGGAAATGTGCTTTGTAAACAAAAACGTCAAACATACAGGACTTTTGAAATCAGGTTGCAAATTACGTAAAAACTGATTATCTTGGTGTATGTATTGATAATAAACTAACTTTTTCCCATCGTGTGTCTAAATGTTTAAGTAAAGTTTACTATATTGTTTCGAGTTTATCATACATTTTATCTTTTTGTAATCTTAATGCTAGAGTTAATCTTTTTAAATCAATTATCTTATTGCAGGTTCTTTATGCTGTACCCGTTTGGTATCATTTACAGGTACAGAAAGACAAAGACAGAATCAGGAATTTTTTAAAGTTTAATTTAAAGATTCTTAACTTACATTATCCCATGCTTAATTTTTAAATGACAGGGCGAAATTGGAATTCTTGCAATGGCGACAAATATCAACAAAGAACAAAACCATCCTTTACACAATACATTACAAATTTAAGTCATCTAGTACGTTCAAACATAAACCTTTGAAACCCTAACATAGTGCTAAAACACACGTCTACAAAAATTCATTCATGTACCCTGCAGCAATTTACTTACAGACAGAAGAATTAGAATTACTGTTTTGAACCTTTTTATCTTTATTTTTTTCCTTATTTATTTATTCATATTCTTTTAATTTCTACTACGTGTTTTAATATGTATATGCATAACTTTTTCCTTTTTACAAATGTTTTAAACTTGTACTGGAATATTTGATATAATAATATAATATAATTAGAGATAAGGAGGCGTAAACTTTCATTGGTTGTTTGAAGCATATGAAATAATTAGCTAATAAAGAGGCGGTGTCGTCTCAAAACAAATTACAATGACGTCAGTAAGTACATGCCATGTACTTACATACGTCATTAACGTATTACAAGAGAAGCGTAATTCATACAGTGTGTGTATGGAGATTAGGTACATGTACTTTGTACGTATGTATGTGTTGTAATGTGACACGGCAGACTTGAAACAGAGCTGTACAAATTCGTCGTTATTTTAATAATGGGGCTATCAACTTAAATGAACACGGTTAATAACTACACGTTTGAATTTAAATGAGCGGAAAAGACAAAAGAAAAAAATATGCCTTGACAAGATTCAAGCTCGTTACGTTTAGAACAAAAAGCATTGCGCTTTATCATTCGGCCACATTATCGCATCGGAAGTAGTTGCCGTATTACTAATATAGTGCGAAATATGATCGAAAGAGGCGCGTAGTATTATATGAGTATTACTTGCAGATCTATGAAATCTTAAACCTTCAAAGTGAAAACTGTTTCGAGAAAATAGAATCTTAAACCTTCAAAGTGAAAACTGTTTCGAGAAAATAGAACAAATTTACTCCCACTCTTTACTGCTTTACTTATTTAATCCGATTCACCTCATTGAGGGTTTTAAGGTTGGATTTCGTTTGGTGGCTATTAAGGTAACACAGATATAGTCCATTTCACTAAACGTAATCGAATAATGTACCGTATAGCTATTCTACATAACAGAGTTTACAAATACGATGGCAAAAAATCATAACCAGTCTCAAATCTTTCTGGAATAAGAACTTACTCCCTATGTCCATGACGAAACAAATCGATAAATAGAATAGAATGTACGTGTTTCCCTCCCATGAAAGAGTTTTGCAGGAAACAGCACAGCAATCGCTAAAAGGGACATGCAGCTGTTTTTTACTTGCGAGGCTGCTGCGCTTTACCAATAGTCATATTTAAGACAAATCTGTGTCCCATCTTGCAGGAACGTTGATTATTTTTCACCTCTTTTTAATTTTGTTTTGCATTTGACCTTCGCTAAATATACTCTGTCGCCTTTGGTGTTTATATTTGCGTACGGGAATTTGTTCAATATTTATTCCAAGAAATGACACAAACTCCATAATATTTGATATTCAATATTTGAATTTTTATGAGCATAACCGCGAAATTGCGTGTAACCTGAGCATCAAAAGCTTGCCAGCTGTGTGGCCGTTAATTCACTTTTAATTTTAGAAATGGATGCAATGATACTGGAGGATACCTCACCATCTTAATTAGAAATTAAGTAGAAAAAGTTGTCTTTGCAAAATCATTGACTTTGTAAACGAAATGGTATATACTCGTAAATAATTATCAAGGTAAGAAAGTTGTATCGATCTCAATCGTTTTATTAATAGCATCAATTCATATCTAACTTATTGCTCTAAACATTTTTCGGGTAAGTCCAAGGTTTATGGACATATAGAGACAACATTAGATAAATTGCTTTAGAATCTCTAAACAAACCCATCAAAGTAGCAAAAATACATCTTAATCTAAAAACAATTCACCGCTTTATGTACCGTGTTTTTAATTTCCGGCAAATTTTAATGCAAATTTGTGATGTATTTCAGGACGTCCTTGGTATTTTCTGGTAAATGTTTTGTTCTTTTAATATCATATGATAATCAGTCCGGTTCGTACCCCCGATTGGAAAAACAGTTTTTTTCTCCCGACTGGGGTAATCCTTTACAGAAGTATCCCACAATGCATCTATCCAAATTCAAAGTTTGTATAGGAATAACATAAGAATGAAATAAGACACATTTCGAGAGCTGGGACTTCAACCATTGCGAAGGGTTCAAAATTTTCTTCACGATTTGAAATTTTCACCGTGCGCTTTTAAAAATCAACAAGTGGTTTTCGAGAAATTTGAAGAAAAGTGATGAAATCTTATTATGTGTTACCGTTAGGCAGTCGCTTTTAACAAGGTTTTTTGGAAATTATGAGAAATAACTTGGGAATTTGTGAAAATTATTTAGCCATAACTGCGTGATAGTAACGAAGTTGTTTTAATTTCGCAAAATTGAAGATGAACAAAGCAAACATTGTTACAAACCTTCAATGAAACAACTGATAAGCGTCTATGACTAAAACTTTCACCATAAAAATGGCGGCTTCCATATATCACTGTAAGCTCAGTGCGCATGCTTAAGTCTCCCGATCGGGGGACTTATTGAGTCCCTTGATCGGCGGTACAAACCGAACTGATAATTCTATGAAGTACCGCCTGAAGTCCAACGCAAAGTCTTTCAGTCTTTACCATAAGCCCGATCAATTTCTACCAAAAATCGACGCTTCCATCATTTTCAATGACTGATATTCAGTGACTGAGAGGGAAACATATTGGATATCAATTGCAATTGCATATATTTTGAGCTGTCGCATAGTCAGGCAATTATGTATCACCAACACAGCATTTGTTTTTTAAATGATCAACCTTTGATGAGACATAACCCACAAACTAAAAGTGTTATTTCTGACTGTATACTTGTGCTATATACCCATATAATGTTAAGAGCATGCACCCTTTGATATCTTTATTTGCAATGGATAATAAATATAGATATCTGCCTACATATATCAGTTTGTTTCTTTCTCTTTGAAAATATGCCTTTCCATACCAACCTATTGAGCCTAATTAGCTCTGCTAAACCTCGAGATCAAAAGCATTTTTGAAATGCTCATTGAACCGTAGCTGACACACATAATTAATCTATATTATGACTAAATGAAGCCAAATACGTGTGTGGTTTTTGACCACGCAATGAATAGATACAAGCTTTGCCAAATTTAGTTAATAAGAGAATAGAGTTTTTTCCCTTGAACTGTAAATACACAGGATTTCATTTAATAATGATAAGTGACATGGGGATTGCTCTTTCATTGCCGTCTTTCATTTTTCTACATTTCACTTGTTATCCTAAGGTGTAAACATTATTTATATCAAATATAAAGTATATATAAACTATTCTTGGAGACATAAAAGTCAGGAATATTTTTGCATTGCTTTTATGACTAAATGTCTTTTTTTCATGACTAAATGTCACTCCTCCGCTTTTGAAATAAGAGAAACTTTAGAATACTAAACAGGTTTAGCTAAAAAGTCATTTGGAACATTTTAATGTTTAGTAGAGTTATAGTGGGTCTTGTAATTAGAGATTGTGTGGTGGCTGAGTGGTTAGGGAGTTATGCTCGTATGCGAAATGTACAGCGTTTGAATTCCGTCGTGAGCACTGTTTTGTCCTTCAGTAAGACACTCCACTTGCTCCAGTCCACTTAGCTGTAAAATGAGCCTAGGGGAGTTAACCTGCAATGAACTGGCATCCTGTCTGTCCATGGTGAGTCATGTGGTCTCATCCGTTTATGCCAAGGAAACCGAGTAACCTTTTTAAGATTTTAAAAGATTAAGCGTTTGGGGATTAATTATAGTTTTCTCAATGACATCATGTTGAAGTTGGCAACGTTATAACATAGCCTTGTTTTCCAAATGTTAATGTTCTGGTCTTATTGTTGCAGTCCAAACTACATATGCTAACATTTGACACATTCGGAATGACCATATATCAGTTCTGTAAGAGAAAGTAAACAATTACATTTGTTGATAAATTGCGAGTAGCTCAAATTTCAAAAATCCTCTTAGTCTTCCTTCGATTCCATTCATGGAATGTCCCAACAACAGAGACCTTCGTGACAGTGCAAAAAAAATTCATCTTCCAATCTAGAGTTTTGTCGCTTCGATCCCCGATGGGTCTCCTACAAGTACTCCGTAACTGGTAAATAAAACTGCAGCTGACCGCGTGACTTAAATCGGGACGGCACAAACCTTGTTAGGCAGACAAACCAACTTACTGACTAACAACAACGATATCATAGCAAATCTAAAGAAGACTGCTGCAAGACCAATGTAATCTAAGTCTTGCCTTGAAACGTCTATGAAGCAACTACAGTATATACTGTTCAAATAATGCTGTTTTTATGGTTCCCATGCTGTCCATTCAAGAAAATGACATGGCAGTCATTCCTAAGAGTGACATACGTGACTATAATCGACCTTCTACAGTGCTAATTCTGCAATGCATATCAATCAAATTAAGTAGCTTCTGTTATTGTTATTTGTATCTTCTCGCCTTTTAAATTGCGGGAGTTTGTTACTTAAAGCACGTTGCAAGGATTTTCGGTAAGTCCATAATTAAGGGTAGTCAAGGACAGTCTCATGACAACAGTTCTGAACTGACATTGAACTGAATTCTTAGTAGCTGCATATGGGAACAACAGAAAATGCAGTATGTGAAGTTGGAGAGGGTTACGTGTTTTATATCATCCAATTAATCTAGTCTTCGTAATTGTCACGGTGGAATTCATATGCATGTATTCCCCATCACCAATGTATGGATACAA
>JAIGNY010002689.1:240000-245000 GCA_020152595.1 Chiridota heheva | reverse complement strand
AGTGTTTCTGGCGCAAAACAGGAATTTGCAAGTGTTCTAATGTTAGAAGAGTTACAATTTGTGCCTGAGATTCTAATTGCTAGTCGTAATCTTTAAGGTCTGCATTTTGTTTAGCAATCTGATCAATTCCATCGCGGTATTTTAACAAAATGACTCCGAGATGTCATGCAATCATTAACCGAGAACTATACCCGAGATAATCTCGGGAATAGTTCAGTATCTAAAATTCCTATATCCCAAATATCCTAAATCTTTAATTCAGTAAAATCCATGTACCCAAACTACCATAATCCACATTGCTTACATATTGATTATTTTACAACTCTGAGAATTTGTAGCTATCTGATTTGAAAATTTGTGATAGATAAACTGGTGTACCGCTTTTATTAGAAATTTAGAGGTATATATGCTGTTTAATCAAAGGTTTCTATAATTACATCAACATAGTGAAAGGCAGGTGTTTTTGAAAAATAATTGGAATACCTAAAGCGGTAGCCATATCCACAAACAACATCTACATCACGGACAAGACATTCCCACAAATTTCAAGTAATAAGACTAAGGAATGAAGAACACATATGCTTCGAGTGGTAAATTTTAACTGGAACATATCAAGCAGTTCATGTCACTGTTTTTTTGTGTACTTAGACTTCGATACTTCACGTGTAAACAATACACAGGTGCGATATATTAATCAAGATGCTAATATATACGAATGCCGTGAGTGTTGATCCCTTTGCTGACGATCGATTTGATATAACTGTATCGAACTTTGATTAAACTAGACATTAACGGTTTTACCATATTAAGAAAAGAAGACAAGAATTTCACAAAGCTCTCAAGTTGGAAAAGTTTTTCTACACACAAACAAAATGAAATGAAAATTCGGTTAAAGTATGTTAAAATGAGTTTATAATCTTTGTCCATTTTCCATAAGTTATTTCCTCAAGACAACTTTCTATAGGTTCGTTCTTACTGACTCTTGCAGTTTTGGAGACAATTAGATACGATGGGTGATTAATCTTAGGGAATTTATTAGTCACTTGCGCTTCCAAGGGGAAAACCGAGATATATACCCCGGGACAATGTTGACCCAAATTATAAATTTAACAGGCGATGTGTGTAAGAAGGCACTTAGAATTTGCCCTTATTTACAATTTTCGAAAATACATTGATCGCTTTAATAGACGTCGTTTGGTTAGAGATTGAATATAGATTTACGTAAACGAAGATTTACAAATAGAATGAAAAATTACACATAGGCCAGGGATATGTTAGTTTACCCCCCCCTTTCCACCCACCCACCCGCTGTGGGACTCTGGAGGAGGGAAGGGTTATTTGCGGGTAGTGTCCCTTTAATTACTTTTGAATTGTTCAATAGATGTCCCTGTTGAATTTCGAACAATTAGGGTAACTTCACAAAACAGCATAACGTCAATTATCCTATTCACAGTGTAAATCGTACTCCAAATTAAAATATTAAGACGGTGCACAATTATATGAAGGAGATTGGTAAAGAACAAACAATGATTATAAATATTAACCCTGAATGGAATATGCACACACAGACGGAAAACTATGGGAAAGATAATTATGTTGTAGGTAACAAATTTCCCAATCAAGACACACATGTGAATGTTAATAGAATTTAAGACCCGTTATACCGTGTATGCGGGATTTATTGTCTGCACCTGTGAGGCAAAAACGCTACAAAAAGCTATTGGCAATGTTATGCATACGTTTGGTAATTGCATCAACTAATACAAATGTAATAATTCCTTTGAAAAAATATTCACCGATAATACATTTTTCCTGCTTTGACTCTTGTGTATATGTGAGTATAGATAACAGTTAAATATTGATTTCCCAAAAGCAAAAGCCTACGCACATTAAAAGACGTTGCAACATCCGATGTTCAAAAGCTTTCTGAAGCAATTTTACACATATCATCAGTGGACCATTCAATATAACTTTTTCTGTAATATTGCCATTGAAAGCAGTTTATGAAACTTTGGAATATTAAAAGATAAAATCTTGCAGATCAAAATTTTCATAAGATAGTGAATCACGTTTTACCCATTTCGTTAAATGCTAGTGTCGGCTCATTGTGTGTAAGAAATCATATTAAAAAGTGATTTTCCTAGAAAATTCCATAAAGAGACAAGTCATATAATAATGACTGCCCTTTACAATACGTCACACAGTCGATTCCAGGCTGGTTTATGGAAACATCCACATTGATATAATGCTCCTACTACATAGTAATCTGTTCATGTACAACTCAGAATATTAGATGCCAATGTTTCATTGTACATGTCTTAATGTAGGATCAATAGGGAATACGTGTTAAACACGTCAGCAAAGGAGGAAGGACAAAGGTGGAAACAGACAAGAAACTAAAGTGGCTCATCTGTAGTGTATTTGCCAAAATAGCATATTTTAAGAACACAATGAGTTGTCTAATTTGTCCAAGAACTCAAATCTTCCGTCATAGTCGACCTGAAAATTATCAAAGTGTTTTGATATTAATTTTATTGTAAAATACGATGTTATACTTGCGCATGTTAGCCCTGAATTAGGACCGAAGTAGACACCTCACATCAACAAAAGTAAAGGCCAAGACAAAGCAGCACCTCTTTGAACCATTGTATTCATTCGGGTGATCTATAATTAACTTCATGCACTCAACCTTGAGTTTTGATTAACTTTTGATTGAAGCTCCATTTTCTCAAGATGACGCTTCTTCTTCTTATCGCATCTGAAATAATATTTCATCGAGCAGTCGAAGACTCATTCTTATAAAATAACCAGTTTTTTTTATGTTTTTTTAAAATAAAACAAAGTTATTTTCTCTATCCAGCATGGAAAGATGAATATATGGGTATTTGTGCTCTTTTGTCGGAATTTTCCGTCCCCCATAAAAAACATTATTCGGTAAATCAATTTCCATAAAGAAAAAAAAATCGTTAGGGTTGGTATTTCGTTCTATTCAAATGATTGCGTTTAGTATTAGAATTGAATCATATTTTTTCTTCCGCTATGTAAATCACGTTTTTCAAGTGGAGAATCTATAATACTGATGAGTGGAGATGAATACCAAAATGCATCAAGATAGTCCTAAGTGACTTATAAAATATCATAACAACAAAAAAAAGGAATTATAGCTACCACTTTATCCTTATACAAAATTATTAGTATATTCTACGATATGAAATAATATCCATGCACTTTTTTTAAAATGCAATTTGATTGGACGAGTGGGAACTCACTACTACTCCAAAGTATTATTACATTAATCTGTGTCAAGTCGTTGTTGGACATAAGAGCCCATTCGACCTCTGTAGATCGTTATTTTACTTTTCGTAGGAAAGTTACGTATCGCACTTACATCTCCTTTTCCTCCTTTATTTCAATAAATAAATATGAAAGACGCGTATGGGCATGGTTCATGGACTTACAATTCTCCGTCACGTCTCGTGACCGGAAATAATGGACTTCTCAGCAGACTAAGCTACCGCCTCGTTCTCTGAAGCAGGACCATTATTCAGTAGGAAATTATGTTTTCCATGAATTATTATAATCTGTGTGTTCACTCAACCATACGGCTTTTGTATGTCTTCAAAATTACGCAAATAACATAATCATTGAAATTGCATATATTGTTGCTGAAATAAAAATGGTTCTCAAGTCAATGCAATCCCACCAGTAATCTCGTAATAGATGTTAACTTACCGTTCAAATCTTGACTGATAAGATGGTACAATTTGAAGTTTAATCGTGAATATTAAAACATCTTTTTTTCTCTCCCCTTTTGCAGGACTATACGGGAGAGTTGGCTTCATCATCCGCTTTTAGCAATAAACCTCACTTTGCACAATCATCCAGTGCTGATCAAACCGTTCTAAAGACAGATTAATACAAATAGCCTTTATTAACAATCTTCCATTGATTTTGAGGTATAGAATTACATGAGAGTGAAACTGTTAGAACATATCAAAGATGTAAAAACACACTTCTGTCATTCCACGAAGAATTTTTTGAATAGGACCTCTTTCTACGATCAAGAAAGATTATTTTAAAAAAGAAATAAAGGGGTCGGCAAGGGATAAAGTATTTTAATAATCCCATGGTGATTTTGTAAAGTGGTCCTAACGTTTTTGAAGGGGTAGAATGACTTGACGTAGTGCAATTCTTACCAGGGTAATTCATTGAGAACATTTATTTGAAAAAGTCTTACTTTTCTGAAATATTCCGTTGAAGGTCCAGACTTTTAAGTGAACAGATTGTGAGGTATAAGAAGACTGTTCTTAGCGAAATAATAGAACGTTAAGTTAGGAAACGTACAGCTCTTAATGATAGATTCATTGTCTAAATGAGATTGAAAAGTTTAGGAGCACATTTGCCGAATATACTCCCAAAGGAAATTATTGATAAAACCATCCAGATGGTATTTGAGGCAACATTTTTGCGGTACGTGACTGTGACTTAATGCCCTTGTGTATCAAATAAATGATTCACATCTTAATCCAATGATGAGATGGAAACGAGTTTAACAGCACTGAAGATTTTAATTATTTACACGTGAAAAGCGAAACGTGTGGTCGCGTAAGCAATCTTTTTTCAAAGGAATTATTGCAGTAAATGAGATATTTTCAGTGAAGTTGTTTACCATAAACGTTCTATTTACTAGTATTAGAACAGCTTACAACTAATCAGGGCCATATCTTTTTTTTTTTTTCAATTCAATTGGCAGAACATAGATATATAGTCTAGGGAGAGTGTTGCTAGAATCCCTGGAGGATGATTATAGACGATTTTGATGCAGAGGAAATTTCATCAGCTTTGATGTGCATGTGACTCTTATTCTTTGCTATTTAACACTCTGGCTATTTTTACACTTATTATTTTCTATTTAACACTTTGAATATTTTTACATTTATTCTTTTCTATTTAACACTTTGGATTTGTCTTCTTACTGATAAAAATGGCCACGACGGACA
>JAIGNY010002689.1:232500-235000 GCA_020152595.1 Chiridota heheva | reverse complement strand
GCCTAACCCTAAGCAAAACCTTTCAGAGTCTTTTAAATAGCATAATTAGTTGAGATAGGATAATATGGGAATAAAGTAAATAATGATGGTTTATGAAAATTGGAGGATATTTGGCATGTTCAGTTTCCAAGAAGTATGACCATGACGGCAGGGGCGGACTGGGACTGGCCCGCCAATCGACCGATCCTGGATCGATGGGCCGCGGGCCGTTAAAACGGGCGCAGAAGCTTCCCAAATGTCAGAATGTAGTTTGAGGCTGGCCGTCAAGCCGTAGGCCATTATACAATCAGGTTCAGCAGCTTCCCAAAGAAAGATCTAGGCTACATAAGGTTATATTACGGCCCGATAAATGTTGGTTAACCATGGTGTCAATAGATATTTTGTTAAGGGACAAGCTGTGCCAATATTGTCTGAGTTGTACTGTACACGAGTAAACGTGAATAGGCTCAAGAACTGACCATAAAAGATGAATGGGTCTATTTAGCTAATCAAGTGTCATTATCACTGTGATGGTTGGCCAAGACGGTATTTTTCCTTTCTCGGACACTAAACTGCTAATTTACAATTCAATTGAAAAGCAAATGGTGCACGCTATTCATCCCTTATTTGAATCACATCCCACATTAGACAACATGAATTAAAGAAAAAAATTTCTTATTGATATTTCAGTCCGATTGCTCAATCTGACATCACTTTAAACTGTATTTTCTAAATAAGGCTACAGAAGTAAAGAAGTTCATTTATACTGTGAGTTATAACTGCGGCATTGCTCTTGTGTCTAATCGGTGAGATGGAAGGGGATCTCATTAGCTCAACGCCTGTATAGTGTACTGTACATGACCTGACAGCCTGAACAACAAATTGATATACCTGATGTATATATATCAAATGTATATCTAAAATAAACAAAAAACAAAGAAAAGAAATCATTCTTACAAAGTTCGCATACGTTGTACTTCGGAAAAAATCGGTACGGGAAGACTATCCCACGGATTGGTATTTTTAGTTACATTTTTGGTCTTTTTGTGAATGCAAAATACACACAAATAGCAGTAAAATACAATATGAAAAAATCTGCTGAAAATTAAGTCATGTAAGACTCCCAAACCAACTTGTACGGCAAAATTGCTGAAAATATACTTATCTGCCTATGATGAAGGTTGCAATTTGTAAACTACTTTCCGAACAATGTTCTAGTCATTTCATTAACTCAAACCCCATAAAGGGCCCATGTTGAGCTAAAGATGATGAAACTAGCACTTTCGAGCCAAAGAGACATAGTTAAACTGTAGAGAAAAAAAAAGACCAATATGTAGGGAAAATTGACTGCTTTAATGCGGCTAAACAACAACAATTAATGGCAAAATAATCATATTTGATTTACTTCAATTCTTTATTACATTTTGAATTTTGAAATATTTGTTGAACAAATTTATTTGAATAACATTTTGGATTTATTAATCAGCAAAAACAGGAACAGTTACTCTTTCGACGTCGCGTCAGAACTTTTCAAACTATATAAAGCAATATTAATACCGACTTTTTATCAGTAAACTTAATACAGATATTCACAGTGTACTACCAGTAAATCAATCTACTATAGATATTATTCTGAAAATTCAACAGTGTAATATCATGGCGGCTGTCGTTAATTAACATTATCCATACCACACGGTGCGTCCTGTATACGTTTACTGTGCAGACATATCTCAAAAGGTTGTAGAAAATGTTACATCCAGGAAATGTTACACCCAGGACTTTCTGACCATTATGCCATTTTAGGCAATCTTAATCTTCAGAAGCCCCCTCTACCTACTACTACCATTGCGACACGTATTTTAAAGGCAATTGATATAAGCAAATTTACAAATGACATCCAATCTGCTTTCTTCGATGCCGACATGGATAACCTGGATTTAAATAAGTGTATTAAAAATTATGAATCCGTTCTAAGAAATGTTTTGTATACCCACGCACCAATGAAGTCAAGAACTGTTAAGTTAAGAGCTTCTTGTCCTTGGTTTGATGATGATATTCGATCAGCTAGGAAAATCCGCCGTCAACTTAAGCGGAAATGGATGCGTTCAAAGCAGAAAGTTGACAGACAGGAATACTGCAAGCAGCGCTGTGTTGTCAACAGTTTGATTAAGCCAGCAAATACATCGTATTATTCTGACCAAGTTGAGGGTTGTGCAGGTGACCAGAGGAAGTTATTTAGGATTGTAAACACCCTGCTCAATAAATCTAAGGATCCAGTGCTACCTACAGCGAAATCTGACGAGGCACTAGCAGAAAGTTTTTCCCGCTTTTTTGAGGGAAAAATCCATAATATTTGTGAATCTTTCAAGGACCTTCCAACAGATTGTTCACCTCTTATTCATGATACAAAGTGCAATATTAATATTTCTGTTTTTGAACCAGCCACTGTTGATAAAATTAAAGATATAATTAAGGCATCCCCTACTAAATCACGTGATCTTGACGCAACACCCACTTTTCT
>JAIGNY010002689.1:210000-222500 GCA_020152595.1 Chiridota heheva | reverse complement strand
GGATCATTATTCCTTATATCAGATTGAGTGAAAATATTAAATTCCTTAGCACCCTTTGAAAGATGCGTCTGTAAGACAAGATGCGTCTGTTGGACAGATAAACTAAGTGATCCAGAACATTTTAAATAACAGGAATCGAAGGAGCAAAGAGATGGAGAAAGTGTTCAGATGTCTTTTTTTTCCCGCAGAAAATTGTTTAGAAATGATTGGTCTCACACTGAAATAGGCCAAGAATTTTAGATTTAAAAGAAAGGCCCAAACCTGGAAGTAGCTGGTAACAAGCTGATTTTTTCAGGATAGGTCCAGGATAGGAAATCCTCCATGAGCCTTCCCGGAAATCCAAGATAGCGTCCAAAATTTCCTTATTTTTTTAATTTTTATCATAGCTTTGCATCCAGACAGATTATAGATAAAAAATAAGTGTTTAAACATATCTTTTAAGGGACAAGTAATCTATTGAAAGCTTCACTTAAAGGATTATAAGAGCCCAAATTACCAAAACCAAGATGGCGTCTAAAACGGCTGCCATTTAAAATTTGTATCATAACTTTGCATCCAGACAGGTTATAAATGAAAAGTAAGTGTCTAAACATGTTTTAAGGGACAAGTAATCCATTTAAAGCATCACTTAGGAGGTTATATTATCCCAAATTACCAAAACCAAGATGGCTTCCAAAATGGCCGCCATTTTTATATATTTGTATTATAACTGCGGAATGTAACAAAATATCAAGATAGTGTCAAAACATGTTTTAAGTTGGCAGAAGGAATCCAATCAGATATTTAGTTAATATGGTCCCAAACCATCCAATCATAAATCATAACCCTACCGCAAATCATTACCCCAACCTATAATCATATAATCCCGACAAGAAAATAATTCTTTGTGGAAAAATCTACACACGAAAAAGTTCCATAGCGGCTGAAAAGAGGTCTGCCAGTCTGGAACAAAAAGTAGTACCTCAACTGAGGTCAAGTACTTCTCGGACATTTGACATAAAAATGGTTGTATTTTCTGTTTGACATGTTTGAAGCGTATCAAATTAAACATCAAGAAACTTTAAAAAAATAAAAATTAAGGAGAGTAGTAAGCAATGTGGAGACCTTAAACTTTCAAACAACAGTATTAAAATGTGCAAGAGAAAAACAATACCAGTGGGTATTGTTGTTACAGAACGTGTACAACAGGCACATGACCTTGTAGCAGCGGAGGCTAAGTATCATTGAAAGTGTGCCCAATTATTTCTTAAACAGAGTGAGAAAAGGCCTAATGAGAATTTTCAGGAGCAAACATTTAAGAAGCTCTGCGAGTTTCTAATTGATAATGATTAGTGTCAATACTCAGTGCAGGAGCTTTTAGAATACGTGAGCGCGTTCTTGGATGGATCTGAAGGATACTTAGTGGAGCAATTCAAGTCTAAACTGAAGGAACATTACGGTGATGATATAGTTGTAACCAGTATTACTGGAAAACCAAGTATCATAGGTTTCTTTGACTCGGCACACAGGATTCTCTTCGAAAAGTGGATTACTGATAAGGTGATTGATGTTAATGATCAAAGTGAACTGATAATAGATATGGCTGCTTCTATTATTCCAGAAATGAACGATATGAGATTGGCAGTGTATGACTGTGACGAGTATACAACATTGGAAAGATCAGAAAACGGAGACACATTGATACCCAGTTCTCTTGAGCATTTCCTACACAACTTGGTGGGCGGTAAGGATAAAAGCAGCACCATTTCAGATAAGAAATGCACAGCCATAGCACATGTCATAATGCCAAGCAGACCCAAATCCTTAAGCTCACTAGTATTGCTTGAAATAGCTGTGTAAATACACCGCAATTATGCCGTGAACAGATTGACATTCTTAGCAGCATTTGCTTTGCAGATAACTACAAAGAGATGTAGCGGTTTGAGCAAGCCCTTATGTCAGGTGGTGACCTGTCATATAATCTGAATGGTTTCACACAGTTTGTGTGTGATAACGCTGACTTCAATGTAGCTACAGTTACGGGACACAAGACTTTTCATAGTATGGGTGGCATAGCTTGTGAAACACCATCTAGTATTGTGAATAGCTTACCTACGAATCGCGAAGTAAAACTGCAGTCTCCTGAAATCACTGGTTCCTTTGGACATATTTCCATAAAGACGTATTTCAGGCCAGCTGTTCCAGGTCTGTTACAATGGAACCCCTCTAGATTCCTAGCCAGAACCATTATGCCCAGGGTCAACAGTTCCCTAGACGCCATGTGGGTGTATGGCTGCATTCTAGAAATAGCCCCATGCCACTCATGGGGTGGCTTTATGAAAGTGGCAATGACGAATGATCAGTATTAGAGAAACAGAATCGTAACACTTCCCTACATCAACCTGGATCAAACCAATCAAAGCACTATCTACTCTGCTTTATGCTTTGCTTAAAAACAGCGTCAGAAACATAACTTGCGGGTATTCCCAGTAACATTTGACCAGCCTTTATACATTAAAGCTGCGGAGATTGTAGCTTCTGCAAAAGATTTACACAAAGTCGTTGTGCACCTTGGTGGATTCCATCTCCTGATGTCTCCTGGTGCCTTATTTCAGCAACATTGGGCAGATTATGTCAGGAAGTGGAATAGCGGAGCTTTGGTTGACGGTGTACGCAAAAGGATCCGTTGTACACATGTTAACTGGCCATGCCTTTGCTCGTGCACTCCGTGCTCACGTTCATCAGCAGCCCTCATTTGTGTTTTAATGGGTACACCTAGTTTCTTAAACAGCATTGATAAAGAATGTTTAGAGAACCTTTACAAAGGCCTTCTTAGCCAACACACAATGCCACTGAAGTAGCTGAGGAGTCTATCAAATTGTTTAGCCAACTTATATTAACACTAATTGACCAAACAGTAAGTCCGAGCGGTACTGCAATATTCTGGGTGCAGTATATCTGGCAAGTGGCACTCATGTAACACATCATTCGTGCTGAAAGGATGGATGAATGGAAACTTCACCTCTACTGTTTGAGAAAAATGATTTCACATTCCATGCTCCAGGTCACCTCCATTACGCAAAGGCTGTATCAACGACAAATGGAAGCTTTAGAGCAGACAATACTAGTTGAGGAGTACAAACTCTTTACACAGAAGGAATACTTCACTATCCGTCGTCTTGATCAAATATGGATTGAAAACTTCTCAGGCAAGACCATCGAGCAGTACTTAATACGAATGCTGAAAATATCTGGAGGAATGACGCATCGCCAGGGTATCACAGATAGTACATTAAAAAGTGGGTCCATGCAATACCACGCTGCGTTCCTGTCTGTCAGGCACTGGAGCGGTTCACTGGGATACACACTACCACATCTGAGCAATACAGAGACCTTCGTTCTAGCACCCAGCCAAGGGACAACAGACATCGTGTGACTTTTAAACAGTGGCTGCAGGCACATCCACCATTTGCTGCATACGAACCAGTTCGTTTAGCTTCCATATCAACTGGAATTGTTGCAGATACATCAGTCAACTGTGATGATGCGGTAAATATTGGTCTGGCAGCTGCCTCACAATGGATGGCAAGAAATTCACAGAACTTACACTGCGTCGCAATGACAACAGCACCAAGAAAAAGATTGTCAAAATCAGAGGACAGAACACAGAAGTCAAAGCAAGTTTGTTATTCTACAGAATCATTAGTGTTCTTAACAAAAGTTCTGAGATGGAAACGTTCTTCACTTACGAGCTTGCTTCTCAACCACCTTCCCTCTTCCATGATGGTGTAATACGGAAGCCTGCAAAGAGTTCTCTTGGTGTCCATTTGAAATCATTTGTTACACAGCAATCCAACGTACCAGGGACTTGGTTTTTCACTTTAGATGGTGGGCACCTACTTCAAACAGTCACTTGACATCAGCCGTCAACCTATGGTGATGTATGTCGGTCATATATACCGTACATCCTGAAGCATCATGGTATTGGATCAAAAGTGGTTTTTGATGATTATGGCAGCACCATGCTTCAACGAAGGTAGCTGAGTACAGGCGGAGAGCACAGAAGTGTACATTTAGGGAGGTCATATATGATAATAACACACCAACTACCACTCTTCAATCAGCATTCTTAACAAACAGTATGAACAAGAAAAGACTGAATCAAACTATGTATGAAATATGCAAATACGCGTTAAGCAGGCAGAGGCAGATGCAGATTCACTAATTGTGTCCACAGCACTTGCCGTAGAAAGGTCAGTAGAGCTGGCAGTTGTAGGAACAAATACTGACTTATTGGTCATGCTGGTGACTCGGGAAACTACTTCACAAATGTGTACATGTTATGACACAGCAACCCGGCAACCTTGTACAACATTCATGAAATTCAGCAAGCGATCAGAGACACAGCCAATCACTTGATGCGTATACATGTTATAACAGGATGTGATACTGTTTCTGCCGTCTATCGTCAGGGAAAACACAAGGCATTTAATTTTGTGCACAAAAAACAGGACTATGATCTGTTAGACACGTTCACATAAGCTGAATGCACACTTGCACAGGTGAATAGAGCAGAAGAAAGTTTCATTCTCAAGGTGTATGAAGCGAGCAGCTTTTAATCTCTGGATGAATACCGCCATATAGCATATAAACAGGCGATTGGTAGGAGTTCTCCCAGTTCATCATTCCAGCTGGCAAGCTTACCCCCAACTAGCGCTGCAGTAAAGCAACATTCCTACTGCACTTTAATACCTCACAGTTCAACTATAGATAGGAAATCCTCTGCCTCCAACAGACTGGGGATAGTAATCACATGATAGCACTCTTGCAAGTGGAAATGGTAGAAATTCTTTTTGTGAATTTTCTGAGATCAGGTGATTCATGTCTTCCAATCCGCTTTGAACAAAAAAATGTCCATTTGGAGAAAAAATCTGACATGTTACAAATAAAATCTCCTTCTTTCCATTGCAAAAGTTTAACTTTTTTTAAATTACCTCATTTATGTATGGTGGGTCACAGTTTCTATCAATTAACAAATTATGAGATAAAAGTTACAGACGTATTTGATGTGTACACAGGTGTATGAGGGGGGTTTTGCGATACTCATATGCTATATTTTGAGACCAATTTTGGACGCCATTTTGGTAATTTTGATACCTTATGGTCTTTGTAACCTTTTAGTATTCTTTATTGGATTCTTTGTTCATTAGAACATATTGTTGGTCATTTTTTTTGTATTGTAAACGTGTCAGATTGAAATGATATATTAGAATAAAAATGGCGGCCATTTTGTACGCCATCTTGGTTTTGGTATTTTTAAGATATTCTAACCTATTAGTAATGCTTCCAATGAATTACTTGTCCCTTATAACATACATTTAGACACTTATTTCTTACTTATCACCTTTCTGGATGCAAAGTTATGATAAAAAATGAAGATGGCGGCAATTTTGGACGCCATCTTGGATTTCCAGAAATCTTAGGAAGGATTTTCGAGAAATCTCATGGAGGATTTCCAGAGTCTCTTAGTACGTTATTCTACACATAATTCTGGACCTATACTGAAAAAGATCAGCTTGTTACCAGCTATTTCCAGGTTAAAGCTAAAAATCTTGACCTAAAAGTAATATCGCAGGTTTACTGGTTTTTGAATGCTTCAGGATGGATCCAGTGGAGTAGGTCCTGTTTCATGCTGAAGAGGCCCTAAAAGGCGAAGAAAGATTGAGATAACCTCTATCATGTCTTGACAAAAATATAATCTACATCTATGAGGATTCTGCTTAAATCTAGAAATGCTGAAATTTATTTTGGTGTCGCATGTTATACCTAAAACCCATCACTGATGACATTTTGGAAATATTAACAATGAGCAAAATACTATTTATTATCATATTTATATCGTAATAATTGCAAAAATCTAGAGGGTGATGTCACTACACTGATCTGTCAGTTATGCAAGAAATAACTGTTTACTTCATCATGGGTGAGAAGTATTATAAGGAAATTAATCAATAAAGGAGGAGGATGTTAACATCTTAAAAACTAAATATCGTAGACGAAATAAGATATCGAAGCTGCTTCATTCTTTATGTTGTTTATTTTAAGATCCATTATACAAGAGGGACAGTCTGATAACTGGTCTAATCCTTTAAAGAAGTATTCATTGATTTGTAATCTTATTTCTATTGTAAGAAATAATTATCGGTCGCGCTCTAAAGTATTTTAAGAGAAACGCAAGCCTTTTCAAGGCGGTATAGCTTTTGTTCTAATCTATGTAGAGTCTGTAAAACTACCACTGCTGCAATAAAAATCTTTCTTAGAACAACTAAAATTCTTGCAGCATTATGTATTACGCTGTATACTGCAATTTTAAAAAGAAGGCAACGTCCTCTAGCGTGTTACCTGATTGCCTTGTCTTGGAAAAATCAAGACATTTGCGTTTGAAGGTCCAATCATTCTTAATGCCATTGTCTACCGAGACGGAGTAACGTATATACTTTATATGAACATGCATATTCATCTCTTCATATACCTGATATTTTTCATCATAGAAAATAGCAATATATTTTGAATAATTACCACAGACAACAACTTGAAGGGAGAAGGGTGGAGGGGGAAAGGGGTGGATATCAAATTGCTTCCTGATAGGAAAAGTGTATCAATATTTTTTCACTTTGTGTCCTCTGTGTCATATAAAGTGCGCATTTAATTACGGTTATTTAATTAAATCGTATTTACTCAAAGAATTCCAATCTTAAGAGACTTTACATGAAATATAAATTTGAAAAGAAGTTTTCAATAAACAAGTTGCAATGTAATTAAAATTAGCAACTATTTGTAGTCGTGTTCTTCGGCAGACAGCTGCAAAACTTGCAAGAAACATATGATACATTTATAAGTAAAATATATTCGCAACTGCTTTAATGGTAAATAAATCACTTACAACATGAAAGGATTAGTTCAGTGTTCGTACATGTCTATCTTGTTTTATGAAGGACAACAATGCAATAGAATAATGGAAACTACTCCGACATGTTCCATTCAAGGCATATAGCATTTGAAGGTTATATTTAACTCTACGGAAGTGACCGTTCTACCTTACTCTGTGTATAATTTTCTCTTTATCAGACTATAACGCATTTCATAGAAAGTAAACTCTTTTAAAGATTGGAATTTGGTATTTTTTAATAAGTTCAGGTGCTGAATCATAGCCACTTTACTCAAGCGTGGTCTAGTTCACTCCTAGTGAAGTAGTTGTAAATAAATACATCTTTAACATTATTTTCAATAAAATATACAAGGATTTTTTTAAATGTTAACTTCATCTTTAACATAAGATGAGTATATTTGACGACTTAACTAATCCTCCTATACACGAGTCGTAAAATCACGATTCGGTTATTCTCCCGAGTATTGATTGCAATTTCCCGAAACTCCCGGCTTCTTTCAAGAAAGTGTGTATTCGAATATGTTTGATTGACTTTCTCTATTGATAAGAAAATACATAGAAAACAATACATTCAATACAATGACATCAAGTTAACTTAAAACTAAAAATAACGTTTACATTGGTTCAATATAAACACAAGAAAGTCGATGCAATATCGATGCCGAGTGATATTTATTTTTTGATTTTTTTTTTGGTTCTACGCTAAAAATATTTGTCATTTCTCTTAGATTTCTTACTTCTTCGGCGAAGCCGGGTGGTTTCATTTTCTGTTGATGATTAAATTCTATGTCTATCAATTTTGAGTTATATTGCAATACACCTCATTTAATGATATGATACCCATGTTAATCTTTGTTTGTGTAAGAGAAATCAATTATTTTAAAATGTGCTTACTTTTGCTTATTGTTATTATGATATGAGAAGAAGCTCAAACATGGCCCCCTTCATGCCCTTGATAACGTGTGGAAATCGCCTCTACATACTAAAACGAAAGTGTTCAAATACATAATAGGGTAGGGCCGATCTAGTTATACTCCTGTGAGCCCTACTACCCAAATGAACTCTTTCACTAAAATCAATCTTAAGTTAAAGAGAGAATCTTGTCTCAAGAATATTGCTTGACCCATCGATCATGATTATGTTACATACTATCCACGTCACTTCCGTAGCGATCATTGATTGGCTTTCCGAAATATCACTGTTTACCCTCGGTTTTCACTAATCAAATGAAGAGCACGGCAAAATTACACCCGTTTATCAATGGTACGATTACGGTAAACTAAAATCCACGCTTGCATCTGATTACCTGACTTTTCTAACCAAAGGTTATGTGCAGTCGTGTTCTACTTATTACGATTATCATTTTAAAAATATCCGAGTTGAAGCTATGAACTCCAAATATGTCAATCAGAGCATTTATTCTTATAACATGGAAACCTATTATTAAAAAAAAACTCAGAATAAATACCGGTAACCAAATATAGTTCATTTCACGTATTACTCTCAGTAGGTAAACCTAGCTTGAATGTCACACACGCATCTGCATATTTGATGTGTATCCTGTGTCTAACCAAGGCCTATACCCTTGCATTTGTTTTTAATTTGCTCTTAAAACAAAAAATACCCCGTGAATGTATATTAGTAAAACACAAACTGTATTCATTTTCTTCCGATGTGTGCAATGTTTACCAATTCAATTAAACATTGTCCCAAAACTTTGGCCCATAGCTATGATATCAAGAATGCATAGGCTTGCAAAATTTTATGAGTGTATTTTCCTATTGTTATTGGGAGGAGGATCCCATCAAGGAGCCATTTTTTGCCATTGACTACCAAAAGGCCTGTGGGGGTTCATAACCTGTGATGTCAAAATTCAAACACATAAGGACCCAATAAAGATAACTTGAAGATGTATTTCTAAATGTATTTTCATTCAAAAAGCATTCTTCATGAAAGTGCATTAAGCACAATTAAGTTTTTTATAGACAAATATAGCACTTTTTTAGAATTACAAAACACTGTGAAACTGTTTTCTGATAAAAAATTAGCAATCACTCAGCCATAGGACAAAAGAAGTATTAGCTACTGAAAACACTGAATTATACGAAGAAAACAAATCAAAGCACAATGTTTTTTAAAGAAAATACAGTTTCCCATTAAAGTTATTGAAAGGGAAATCAAACTGTGTTTTAAATCATGCTGGCATCTATGTAGCACTAATCAAACTCCATCCATGAATTTTACATAAATTTATGTTTTGTTTAGTTGATACACTGTAAATTTTAATTAGTGACAATACACTTAATTTAGGTGAAAATTAGTCAAAAAAACGTCTCGTATGCCTAATTAAGTATCTTTTTTCCACACAAAATATGATTATCAATTAATATATTGTTAAAAATTAAGGTTCAAAGGCATGAATACACCTTCTGCATCAGAAAACATGACAGTCATTAAGTCGCATAAAATGAAAAAAAAAACAAGAACTTTTCATATTTACACAAAGCAAAATTATGGTCAACCTGAGAAAGAAAAAAACAACACTTTTAACCCCAAATGCATTGTAATGGAGGTGATGAAAGCATGTATTATATTATAGTCTGATTTTTTTTTAAATAGTGGTAAAGCATAGCAGCAAAATCTGTTAATATAATACTTTGCACGGGTTTAAAAAAAACTTACTAAAATTTAATTCAGTAAAATACTGAATATATTCAATAATGGAATAAATTCATGAAAAATAATAGAGCCATAATTGGAAATAAATTTTTAGTTCTCCATATATATTTAATACAAAATCTTGTAAAAATCTCATTCTTCCCTGAGGGCAGATTTTAAATTCAACAATATTTTGATGGAGGAGGAAATGTTTATTGCATACCCTTCCTTATTATACCTTCATCAGCTTCACTCCACAAAGTTAGTACAGTTACTATACCTTCATCAGCTTTACTCCACATAGTTACTACAGTTACTATACCTTCATCAGCTTCATTCTATATACTTAGTACATTTAGTATACCTACATCAGCTTCACTCCACATAGTAAGTACAGTTACTATATCTTCATCAGCTTCACTACAAATAGTTAGTACTGTTACTATGCCTTCATCAGCTTTACTCCACATAGTTAGTACAGTTACTATACCTTCATCAGCTTCACTCTATATAGTTAGTACATTTAGTATACCTTCATCAGCTTCACTCCACATAGTAAGTACAGTTACAATATTTTCATCAGCTTCACTCCAAATAGTTATTACAGTTACTGTACCTTCATCAGCTTCACTCCACATAGTTAGTACAGTTACTATACCTTCATCAGCTTCACTCCACATAGTTAGTACAGCTACAATACCTGCATCAGCTTCACTCCACAAAGTTAGTATAGTTACTATACCTTCATCAGCTTCACTCCACATAGTTAGTTTAGTTACAATACCTTCATCAGCTTCACTCCACATAGTTTATACAGGTACACTATACCTTTATCAGCTTCACTCCATATAGTTAGTACAGTTAACATACCTTCATCAGCTTCACTCCACATAGTTTACTGATTTTAATCTCTCTCAAGACTCCATGGAAAACTAATAAGTGGGTCTGGGCCAGTCTTCATGTTAGTGAGGGGTAGAATTATCCTATCTCTAAAATAAATTAATAGATAAATGATCTTTTCAATTAAAATCCCTCTTAAAATATTAAATAATTAACAACAAATGGGAGAATTTGATATGCCTATTGCTTTACCACATGACATGTAAACCTCAACATGAAAGAGGCAAGTAGCCAATTAAGGGGAACCGTGGGAGCCGATTTTTTGTAGGGACGTCTTTTTGAATTATTGTAACTGTTATGCTTATGAGTTTGTCTGTTTGATAAACTTCAAAAATCCTGCTCCCTTGAAAATTTACAATAAATACTACTAGGCATGTGCAATAGTCTAACTTTACGCTACGGTTAATAGTTAACAAAAATAATCACATTTCTATGCAGGTATAAATTGTTGCGCAACTCCTATTATTATACCATCATTCTTCATGGTTTGTGGCACATCACCTTCACAATTGGTACGTGAAGAGCCCAGAACGAGAAAGATTGCGACCACAATTTGAGGACAATTTACATGCAAAATATACGATAAACCTGTCTTATATGGTGTATACGAATTTGATATCATTGGAAAGCGCTAACCTTTAACTTCCAATTTCAAATAAGAAATACTATAAAATTCATTAAACAAGTCAAGAGCACGGCAGATTTTGCACTTGATTGAAGACTCGAATATGTACTCTTTTAATGTTTGTGCTTTTGGTCATGGAAATTCCAAATTGTGAAAATAGATATATTTGCATGAAAACGAAAAAAGAAATTCTAACTTAGCCTTGTATCTTGAATGAAATAGTGTCTCCAAGGAGCGTAATTTATTCATAAAGCTCAATTGACATAAGTGACGTTTTCCGCAGAAACTCTAAATTAGGCATAATAGCCGGGGCCCTGCCGGAAGAAATGTCATGTGACAGCCTCATAAACTGCGGTTATGCAGACTGACTGGAACATTATCATCGTATGATTCAGAGCAAAACTTTCTTTCCATTTGCACAAATTCCCCAATTTTAATAATCGCTGCAGAAACATTCACCAAAAAAACATTTAATGCCAGTGAAAATGCCTATTATTCTGCAATGAGAACAATAATTATCATTATACATAAATGAAAGTCGGAAGTCATTATGAATGTATTTTAACAGTGCTCTTTTCGTATGTAGTAATACCGAGACAGCTTTTACCTGGTACAATAAACGCACCTCATTCATTATCAATTACTAAGGCTCATTGTTAAAAACGCATGATTTTCAATGCATTATTGAAAGGCATTTAGCAGTTTAGATAACAAAAAGAAGTGCCTATATATTAAATTCAATCTATTTTTTAATAAACCGTACTTTTTGTTGTATATGGATGATTGTATTGTAGATTGCAGATTGGTAACGCATTTCAAGTAAACAAAAAAAAAGGAAAGATTACATGTAACGACTCATAGGTTGATCAGTATAACTATGTGCACAATGTATCTGAATATGGTAAGGTGTATCTGCTTTAGGAGAATAGTTGTTTTACATCATGTAACAGACTAATGACATATAAAACAAAAATGTCCAAATTTTCAGTCACGTTTTTGTAGATAGTGCATGTTATCTCGCTGTGGGCAAATTTGTTGATACTTTCCGTGTCGCCTTAGCAATTTTGGGTAAAAACAGCAACTTCATGACTCCCCTTGCACCGAATGAACCTATTTTGGGCTGCAACATTTGTCATATTCGTTACAACTACACAAGGTTTTTCCATTTTCTAAACGTGTTGTTGAGAGAAGATTGCGCATGTTTAACTCTCTGAAACAACTGGAATTTATTCAGGCATTTATTTCACACATGGTATAAACGAAATTGTTTGTGGTAGAAAATATTGTTCACCTGTAATACAGTGCTTTAATTGGCTAAATATGTAATGTAGACGAGTTTCTGTTACGTGCAACGAAACGTCTTCCGCCGGGCGAAACCAGCAAATTCAT
>JAIGNY010002689.1:195000-205000 GCA_020152595.1 Chiridota heheva | reverse complement strand
TATAGTAATTTTGTGTGCTCAACTCATGAGCAACTATTTTGTTCATTAGATTAGTAATATTTACCCAACAACAAAGGAATTATTGCCCAATGTTGTGAAAAGACTATTTTACTAAACTTATGTTGCTTAAATGTTCTTGGAGTGCGGGTGTTTCAACAAGTACTTTATTCTAATGTAACATAAGATATTATCCATAGTGACAATGTACCATCGACGTGTAATCAGATGAAACTGCTGTTGTGAATCTCCTATCATATATTCTGCGAAGGTAAATGAGGCAAACCCAAGAGCTGCAAGGCAATATGGAATGTGAATAATGAAAGTGAGGCGCACAAATAAATATCTGATCAACTGGCTTTCATCCATTATTTTTTCTGTCGCTCTTAAAGAAATTATTTTTATTATCATCATTATTATTATTATTATGTGGCTACATGTGAAGTACTGTAGATGCGATGATATGAAAAACGTCAATAGGTCAATGGTTGAATATGTCTTTTTTTGATTACATATCAGTTTGCTCTGTTGCTATGGAAGCAACATCACAATGATGAAGTCGATATTCCAGACGGGTATCAAGAATGGATGACTGTCTTAAAAATCATTTCGTGAATGTAGCATGCAGTTCATAACATTAAACGTGATTGAATTACTTGTATTCGAAAGGAAATCTTAACGGAACAGATATATTTTAGGTCACAAGTAGAAGCAGTATATTATTTTTCACCTCTTTTATGACCTTAACTTTAGGTAAAAACCAACAAATGTATGAATTTATGGAAGGGACTATATTGTCACATAAAATCGAGTTGTTTTTGTTATTCATTTGCTATTATTCGTCGCAATACATAACAATTTTATTTTTTTACTGAACTTGAGAAGAGTGTTGAATTTTAAGAAAAAATGTTAATAATTTTCCGAGAGATGCTGAACGGCCAAACGCCAAGCATGAAGAAGTAAAAAAAGTTTCCTTCTGAAGTTACGTCAAGTTCCATCTAATTAAGTCGGGTTTTAGTCATGTACGATATTGAAAAGAAACAATATAATTTGTTTTAAATATATTTAATTTGCATTCGTTGGATTCATATTTTATACTAATAACATACCTAATCAAAAGATAGTGGAAACCTTCGCCAGGTAAACAATTCTGCCATTACGCATGGAATGCAAAGTCACACCTTTCTAAGTCTAGTTTGTAACTTAATATATCAAATTTCGGATTTTATAGATACATGCAAAACCTGCGTTAATACAGTACTTTATCTAGTTTGACCAGAAACCATCAATGGACTGCAATGGACCTAATAGGCACATTTTTAGGACTCCTTATTACAAAATGTTTCGAGTTATCCCAATGAGATGCGTTCAATATATGCAATTAGAATTCAGTCGTCCTAATTCTGTCGTCGTAATTACTCCCACAAATTATCCAGACTCCTTTTTGAATCATACCAGTGTTCATTTTAGATAATAGCGATAAAGTTCTGTTTTATACAAACCATCTAGCCGAAAGGTCTTGGAAATAACATTTTTCATTTATCTGCGCGGAAAGGGCAGAAAAAGATGAGAAAGTGCAATAAGCATTCAGGTATTTGCTGATGAAGGAGTCTATTGAATTGGAAGATGTAATCTAATGAGGAAGTTTGTTCCACAAATGTCCAGAAGGGAACAAAAATTAATCGTACATTAACCAAAGCTTTTACGCTTGGAGAAAAGGTGCGAAATTTGACGAGAATATATATGGATACTGTTATTAAAATAAGAATAATGATATAATGTAACGTGGAATTATATTACGCACACAGTTAAAAGCCAGCCGGCAAGTATAACAATATCATATATGGGAGCAAGAAACCACGACGAGGAAGGAAGTGCAAGGTACACCATAATTTGATTTCCTTGGAGCTGAATATAGTGTAACAACATAATATGTGGGCGCCAGAACTAAAATTGATTAAGAATGCTAACAAGGAAAAACGTAAGTACTTATTGCGAGCATAGAAGTTAAAACAGCACTCCCAAGTAGTACGACAATTACTGACAGAGCTGATTCAAGAAATCTGAGTACAGTGAATAACCTTTTGCCTAACTGCCTAATTATCGCAATTCAATTCGAAATCAATATATCAATATAAATCCCTTTGGTGCTACTTGAAGTATGGCGATCTTTAGTATCAAGAGCAATGCCGACACAACAGATCAACATGGTAATTTCATCCATATCAACTATTTATACGCAATCTAAATTAGACTTGATCAAAGTTCGCCCGGCTGAACGGAATGATTTGCAACCAATTTCTTGACAGGTAATCAACACAGATGACTTGCATGAGTTTCCATTATCCACTAGCATTTGTTTTGGTTTCCCTTTCTCTTAAACGATTAGTTACTACATATAGATGCAGTTTACAAAATTTGGTGAGGAAAATAATTTATTTGTGGCGAAAATACACCACTGGATTTATGTTTTCAGTAATAAAACTGTATGGATGACCATTGTATTTGTAACTGCTGAAAGTTACCCAGAAAAGAATGATCCACACTTATCAGTTGTTTCTTTGAAGCCACACATAGATACATATGGTTCTCATTGTATTTAACCCAATCATAAATATTGCAGATATAGAACGTACACATGTCCATGTATATCCTACATGGAATCATGTACCGACTTCACATAGCCCCCACAAGGGCTTGCCTTGTCCCAAATACCACTTGCGGACACGTGAATGAAGACCATGTGGGAAGCCCATTGGTGGCTGTGAAAACGTCGTAAACAACTATTCTATCCGACAGTCTGAGTTTGGAAATTCGTAAGCCACAAAATGACCAGACATATAAGGCACATCTAACTGTTCAGTTGCAGCCCAGGATCATGGTGCTGGGATACAGAAATTGCAAGATAACTCAGAAATTGGACCCATATGAACAACAAAATATAGACAATAAAGCCAATATTTGGTTCAGTTACATTTTGCCAAGATTGACCCAAAATCTAATTTGTGTATTAAAAATTAATGTGAATTTACGTTGGGTCTGAAGGACCCTTAAGATTATATAACCTTAAAGAGGCATTTTGACAACGGTTGTCCAACATTTTGCCAACATTGGCCCAAAATAACTGTGCAATCAGAGCCTTTGCCCTCACAGTTTGCGTTATGAAATCCAGTGTAAACACATTAAGTTGATTTCAGCATTTTTACTGAGCGTTTTCACTTAATTTGTATCCATTCTGTCAATACATAAGCTAAAGAATTCGATAATAATTTTACGGTCAATGCGGTATCGCATTGTTCACCTGTCGCATTGTTCACCTGAGAGCAAGGAATACGCAATTACATAGCCTTAATAGAATTAAGCGTAGTGGAGTCTTAAAAAAGAAAGATAAGCTTTTCTGCAATTGAACTCGGTCAACAAAGGTGAATCTGCTACATTGAACACAATGTATGATATAATGAATGATTTAAGACCTAATCTTTTAGCGAATACATAAAGAAGCCTTCTTTTTTACGACAATATCATCCTTGACACGCTTATTAAAGGAACACAATGTCAAGTCTTTCTAATCATCGACTAATAAATCATTGATAAATCTCGGGTTTGATATAAATCAATATTGCAATATCCTTAAAGCAAAATCAGAAAATGGTATCAAAGTCAGTTATTTACTTAAATTCGTCTTAATCATTTACAGAGAAGACGCAGTTGTTATTGAACACATGCGTGAAAGACATTTGTTTTCCTTTACTATGAGCTACAACATATACAGTATATACATATACAATATACATGACATTACATCATGAATAATAAAAGTGCGATAATGATATTGTGCGATAATTTCTCGTTGCATATGTTAAGAAACATAGGCTTATTGTTAATCATTGTTATCACTGGTCATTAGAAACGTGTTACAAGATGTTACCTCAAAGTTATTTTAAAAACTTATTTTTCACCAAAGGAAGTTAAAAGTAGAAATAGTAAAGTATCTCTGAAGATAGCATACTATTGTTGTACTTGTAGTCAAACTTTTAAAGTGATAAAGAGGCAAGGTGGGGGTATGCAATCATATAGGTGGAAACAAAAGCCGATCAAACTTATCTTATTTGGGTAAACGATTACCCCATTCACACAGAGAAGAAGCTTAATTTGTGTTTAAAGAAGATGATCTAATTGGTCTTGGCATTTCCCTGTGAAATAATTCTTTCAGAAAATGATACACTTGAGTAACTTTACAAACAATGAGTTTACAACATTTACAAAATTACCCTAACTGTTCTGCTGCAAGGCAAACTATAATACATCCATCACTAACCTCTATACCTAGGCTTTTACTTTAAATAAAATATTTACAGTTATGGCAAATCACCATTACTAGAAACAAAGATATTCAAATTACACTTCAAAACTCAAGATGAATGTAATCGAAATAATTAGAACTGACGATTTAAAATTGCTTCATGAAAAATTCCAGAGTCTATGCATATTCTTAAAACAACTGCCGCAACAGGAAATATTCACGTGAAATCTTATATTCCACATTCAATAATTTGGGATGTATGACTTCCCTTTCTTCTTCCCCTGCATGGATCTGCCTTTATGGGATACATTAGGTACCCGCCTCTCGACACTGGTGAGGGAAAAACGGAATTCATCATTGGTTTCAGGGACTCAGCCCCTCAACTAAAACAGTGGGGGAGGGTAGTTATGTTTAGCCCACAAAATAATTTCTCTAAAATGTCTAAAATTGAATATATTTTGAGGGTATCACAATATCAATGCATATGCAGATTTGCAATCTGGTTGCAGCAAGTCGACTGCGTTTTTATAAAGGAATGCCAAGAATCACACAGCTTATGGGCGCTTCGCCCCTGGACTCATAAAGATTTTCTACTGGGCCTCACCAGGGGCAGCACGCCTATATTATTTTCAATTCGCCGCCGCTGATATATTGATCACCCATCAGCAGTTTATATCTGAAATAGCTAAATAGTACGGACAATAACATACGCATTGCTAAAGACAATACCTTATTCAAATCTTCTGTAAAGACACCATTTGAATATCTTAAAGATATTTTTCCTCTGTGGATTCCTGTCAGTTTTACATACACAAATAAACAGATGAACAAACTTGATTCGAAGGTTGACAACCTTATTCTGGAATTCGCCTGCGGAATTCTGTTTGCCTGTTAGTAGAGCAATTAATTCAAAAGAGAGATTCTTAACTGATAGCTCTCAAGGACCTAGTTAATGTACAATCGATATGCTCTGCTGGGTCGGCACAAGGGGTGTTTCCCCGATGTATCTTATAAAACCATCTTGACGTTTTGAAACAAATCCAAGAAACAGTCACCAAAATGATAATGATATCTATCTGATATGATATTTGCAGTTAGTATCATCGATCTGGTTTGACACTGGTGCTTGTAGCAGCCCATTTGTTTGCAGGAAGAGTATGCCTCAACCTAAAAAATCCAGTTTTCAGGAAATACTTTAATATTTTAAAATCATCTCAATTTGATAACGACTAAACGAGTGGACTCTGGGCTATAATATCTACTGTACTTGCACCTATCAGATTAAAGTTGAATTTTAAACTTCTTTTAGGTTACTCAGATATGTTGCAAATATTTAAACGTGTCTAGCTGCTCGGTAATTCACTTTCTTAAGTGGTACTTTAAATATGCGGATGTTTGATCAGAACTATATACAAGTTAGAATATTGAAGTTTGCAATCATACAAACATGCAAGAATTGTGTTGATTTGAAAGCTGTTTTGATCACAAACGCCAAGAATGAAAATCTTGTACAACATTTAGAGAGCTTTTATACTAACCGTAAAAATGGATGACACAAATGACCTTTCCAAAAGTATTGTTTATTTAGTTTAGTCTTTTATTCAAACAGGGGTTCATTTGACTTTTCAACTTGTGATAAACTTTTAAAAACCTAACAAAACGTCTTAAAACTGCATTGTGCTTTTCGTATTAGAAATTTCAGGAAGGTAGGAAAATATCAAAGCGCTTGCCAAGTAGTTTATTTATATTTCAAAGTTTCTCCTATACTGAGAAGTACATTCAACAAGAGTGACCGAACCGTTCACACATAAGGACAAAATAAACACCCAAAATGCTTTTTTAAAGTGCATTTGTATCTTATTTATTATTACACATATTTAACAAGAACAGTAGGCCTACCTTTGCTTCCTAATATTTTGTAGAGATTCCATTTGTTCAGATTAGTCCGGTTCGTTCTCCCGATCGGGAGATCTTAGAGTTCGCCTGTTCGAGAGATCGGGACATGCGCAGTACGAGTGTATTCAATAACGAAGAAGTTTGCCATAGTTCTTGGTGTTGTCGCTTCTTATCTGTTATACTTCTTAACACTTCTTTTTATTGAAATAAAATAACAATACAAACGTTTAATTTGACTCTTATAATATTTATTAAAATAATAATAAGTCAAAACTACTAAATTCCCGAACAAAACGGTAACACATAATAACAAGTCACCACTTTTCTTCAAATTTCTCGAAATTTTACGGTAAATTTTAAAATCGCACGGTGAAAAGATAATTCATATGCCATTATTTCATATCGTGAAGAATAAATTGAATCCTTCGCAGTGGATGAGTTCCCCGTGCTTGGAATTTGTTTGATTCTTTTATAATAATTACATACAAAATTTGAACTTAGATAGATGCATTGTGGGATATTTCCGTAAATGATCGGGAGACCAAAACTGTTCTCCCGATCGGGATTACGAACCGGACTAAAAACCCCACCCGAACTTACATTACATGCACTTGCCCATATCATGGGACAAGCTTAGTGGTCAAACGTGTCCATGTCATGTTACATGATTACGGAAGTAACAGAATTGCAAAGGAAAATTATCAAAATTATTTGTTAAGTAGATACTATTTTACATAAAATTTGAGTAGAAAATACAGTTACAGTGCGTTTCATGCAATATGTTTTGATACATTGTGCTTACAACCTTTGGATATGGCGTCATTTGAATAACACATAGGTGGGAGAAGTGTGACTTCTTATGGTATAATCACAACTCGACGGTAGCAAAATAATCAGTACTTCCTACTTTGGTTCTTCTGATTGTCATCTAATATGATATTCTTAAATAATTATGAAGTGTTTTTCTCAGATAAGTTTTCTGAAACTCATTGCTTCTTCCGGTTATCAGAAGAAAATAATAAATATTGTCACAATTCTAATAATCTTATTTCTAACTATTATGCAGATGTACCACATTAATACTACTGGAAACTTTCCCCTAATACCAGAATACTTTAGTATTCGATGTATAGTTTAAACTATTTGTAGAATACATGTAAACTAGTCTCACTATTAAAGGGTTAGTTCGGTGGTAAATCAAATGACATATGACATTAAAAGTAAGAGTATGGTAAAAAAAGCATGCAAAATTATCTTATTCTCTAATTTGCATAGAAATAATTCAAATCAGACTTGTTTTGGCACCACATATTCTCAAAAGTCTTTATATATATTACTGTATTCTCTCTGGCATCAAAGTACTAAAAATAATATAAACAAGCGACTATGATTTACCACCTGCAGAAAGTTTAACAAATTTTTAGAATTAGATAGATAATTTGAAATAATTTTGATTACAAATACCTTAACGGAAAGTGAAGTTGGGATGTCATACTTCTGCAGTAGACCTACGTCACTCATTTTCAAATAAATTTGATATGACTTTAAAAATTATTAGCCCTTATCACAATTCTAAAATTTGTTTTGCGGTCCAATCTAATGTACAAAACTGGTTTTAGGCCTTGGGATTAAAGTTTCAGGAACCTTTCAATGGAAATGTTGGTGTTATTGCAAAGTCGGCGTTTAGTCAACCTTAAATTAGAGAAGATGGACATGAAAGGAGATGATGGACACGAAAGGAAAGGATGAAACAAACTATCAGAGGTATTTTGTATAGGAAAAAACTTTTTAGATAACCAGTGGGAGTATTTTTACTGTTTTTTCAATTGGGAGTATATATACAGTACTCCTCACTCCGAGAAACAGCATAACATAACATAACATAACATATAAAATAACATAACAAAACGACGGGCTAAGAAGGACTAAGTCACCCCATTAAAAGCCCAAACTAACACCACCACACTAAATGAAAAATATACAATATCAAAGACGTCCAGCTTTAATAAAGAATGTATCAATGTTGACTTTAGAATTGTGAACAGAATTGAAGCTAACCACCCACTCCCTATTGGTGGGTTAACAAATCTTTGCGAAAAGCTAAAACGCTGAATATCAATCCTTGACAACTTTTGGGTCAACTTCAAGCTATTACCACGCGTTACATGAGGATTAGTTAATACATGCAAGAAATAACTACAATCATCACTACAAGATAGGAATTGAAAAAAAAAAAAACCTGAATCAAATCGCCACATATTCTTCTCAACGCAAGCGTGGTCGAATCAAGAATTCGCAACCTAGATTCATAAAAGAGATATCGTACTTCGGCAAAAAATATAGTAGCATTTCGCTGAACCTGCTCCAAAATGAACTTATCCTTCTCACAAAGGGGACGCCAAGCCTCAATAGCATACTCAAGGCCCGTGAGGACTGACTGAATTCAGAACATTAAAAACCAATTTAAATAATCTTTACCTATGTATTACCAACACCGAAACAGTATGTTATTTTCTGTAATCCAGCCAAAAAAGAAACCAAAAAACATGTTCTCTTTATGTCATTAAAAATGTTTCACATGCTCCAAGGGAAATTTTTACAATAAAGCAATTTTTTAATTTTGTTTTAAATATTAAAAGCAAGGACATGAAGAGGCTTTCTTCAATGAAATAACTTGCTTGCTAATTTTTAACATCATTAGTATATAAATACGTAGCATTCATTTTCTTTTACTTCTGCTGACATATGCTTCTCCGACGTCAATACAAAACTTATTTCATTAAGATTCACACGAGGTCATCTGAAAAAAAAAACCTTGAAACATTTCAACGAATATGCATGAGAGTGTGTAAATATGCCAAAAGGCGCCCAAATGCTCTCAAGTGATATTCAAAATGTTAAATTTAGAGCACAACTTTACAGGTTATACATTAATTTGTTTTCATCATGGAGCCTCTAGCTTCCAGGTAACTGAAACAACAGGAAGAAATCACTGAATTCTTTAACAATTATAGAGGCACCGCAAAATGCCTTTAAAAGAATTCTTTTCTCTAAAACTTAGTAATTGAAATTTTGATCGGTTAACGGTTGAAAAGTTATGTGATTTAATTGTTCTGTAATTTGACAGTGTCATGGAAAATGGCTTACAATCTGGTTGTAATATTTAAAAACAATTACAATGCTAAACCATGAAAAAATACCAACACACACTAACAAGAGGCAGTTGTTTTTGTTTAAATCATAATTCAAGAAAAACTAGTCGCGGAATTGAAAACTAACTTATGAAATCCGTCACGTTTCTGCTTCCTACATGATGCAAGTATGCATAATCTTATCATAGCAATGATATATGAATATTTATATGTGTTCAAATGAAAGAATAATCTGGTTATATGGGACTGCATTAGTTTTACACCATAGAAGATAAAATGGAAAAGCGACAACATAATTCACCAGTACTGCAGTACTGTGGATTATTTATATTAATCATTTGATCTAATTTTGCATGGACTGATGGATGTCGAAAGATTGTTATAAATGTCATATGAGTTTATATGTCTTAAAATTGCAACCGGCGGGCCACGGCTGTGTGCATATCACATGCTGAACTTATATTGTATTATCTTAAAATTAGTACCAGAGGAAGTCTGCGGGAATAAATCGTATAAATGAATTCCCATGAAGTACCGTCAATACAGCTATAATAGAAAATGTAAAATAATATAAATTATAATGGAAAAAATATCATTCGTCCGCGCGAATAACATCTAAGTCAATCAGTGACTAATAACTCCATGGTCAAAT
>JAIGNY010002689.1:95000-190000 GCA_020152595.1 Chiridota heheva | reverse complement strand
TTGATAACCTACTATTGTAATTCCCACCATTACAGCTTAAGGCCCATTATTTACTTGAACCTTTTTTTTTCTTCCTTTTTTTTAATAAATGAACCCTTGTAACCTATAAGACTTTTTCCACTATATGCCGTCATTTATAAAATGCTCATGCATCAAACCCTGTGCATTCTGTTTGTGCATTTGAAGTTCCATTTCTATCATCGGTGTATTTATTTATGCAATTATTTTTTTGTTTGAGCTGTTTGTATTTCATCTGTAATCTGTTCTTATATACCATAACATTTTCTGCGCGTGATATTTTTTAAATTTTGTATAAAAAATATGTGACTTGTAAACTGTTAATGAGACCAATAAAATGATGTAAAAAAAGAATGGGATTCAAAACAATGTTAAATGCATACACTTTGATGAAAGAAAAGGAATGTGTTATTGTGATTTAGCAGTACTACAGAATGCAGTCCATTGCTGTAATATTTGTTCGCAAACGCGCTGATCTTTTTCTTTAAGATTTTTCCAACATAAACATATTGAAGTCAATTAAGATGAAATGCTGTCTCTTTTGATATTGTAATAATGCGGCACGTCGAAGAAATACGTGCTTCGCTTTTGTCTGCATATTCTTGACCAAAATTAACATTTTGCGTTTTTCTTCACTCTTTAAAATGTCTTTACATAATTAAACATGGAAATTGTGTTTACTTTAAGCAATATCTCCATGTGAAATAAAAAATGAACTGTATACAATAACAATCTTTACAGTGTATGATGATATATTTATTGCCGTTTGCATTTTGTACGGTAGCATCAGTTTGAAAAAGTATAACATTGGAAATGTCATTGCCTCCCATAATGTATTAATCGCGAACGTGTCAAGTCAAGAAAATGCTTAGAATAATTGGCATCATGAAAATTCATACTTTCATCGTTTGTGGGAAGATGATGATATGATCAAGTGCTTTGCTTAATTATACAATTTTCAGCTCGGGGCAAGGAATCCTAATTCGCTTTCTGTGCTTGGTTTTCTAAAAACAAAATGAACAATTACAAAAGTCGTAGTTTAGAAATGGAGTGGGCATTAGTAGTGTCTCATTGATATATTTGAATGATTGAGTTGTTTTACAAAAGCGACACATTAGTTTCTGTTTAAAATTCCATTTAAAATGAATGGATACCATAGGTAATATATATCATCATTTTGATGCGTCTACATTTTGTTTAATTTCCGCAAGCGGTAGAGATTCGTATGATTAATTTGCAAAACTACAAACAATCTCAAAACATAACCTGGTTTCAGTTACCTGAGAAATGTAGTTTCTAGGCGTGATGATGAGTGGATGAATGACGATGAGTGGATGAATGACGATGAGTGGATGAATGACGATGAGTGGATGAATGACGATGAGTGGATGAATGATGATGAGTGAATGAATGACAATGAGTGGATGAATGTCGATGGGTGGATGAATGACGATGGGTGGATGAATGACGATGGGTGGATGAATGACGATGGGTGGATGAATGACGATGGGTGGATGAATGACGATGAGTGGATGAATGACGATGAGTGGATGAATGACGATGAGTGGATGAATGACGATGAGTAGTTGAATGACGATGAGTGGATGAATGACGATGAGTGGATGAATGACGATGAGTGGATGAATGACGATGAGTGGATGAATGACGATGAGTGGATGAATGACGATGAGTGGATGAATGACGATGAGTGGATAAATGACGATGAGTGGATGAACGACGATGAGTGGATGAATGACGATGAGTGATTGAATGACGATGAGTGGATGAATGACGATGAGTGGATGAATGACGATGAGTGGATGAATGACGATGAGTAGATGAATGACGATGAGTGGATGAATGACGATGAGTGGATGAATGACGATGAGTGGATGAATGACGATGAGTGGATGAATGACGATGAGTGGATGAATGACGATGAGTGGATGAATGACGAAGAGTGGATGAATGACGATGAGTGGATGAATGACGATGAGTGGATGAATGACGATGAGTGGAGGAATGACGATGAGTGGCTGAATGACGATGAGTGGATGAATGACGATGAATTGGATGTGTAAAACTACAACAGCAATTTTGTTTCACAAATTTGAAAAAAAGCCATTAATAAAACTTTTTATGCTCGTTATCATTCTTTATCAAATCAATACTTTTCATAGTTATTTCTTATTAGACCCCTTTTTCCAGTAAGATCCATATGGATTACTGGCTACAAGTACGGAACGATAGAAGAATGGGGGAGAACAATTCCATCGAACCCACGTCATATGAGAACAGAAATTTTGTGAAGAGTCAGGATCGCTCACGGAACCGTTGGATGAAAACGATCAAGCAGTTCGTATGTTGTAATTTTTTATAGAATGATTTATCTTCTCGCTTAGGTTTCTTTGGCAAGCTGCCAAATATCATGTTATCAGCTGATCAGTGCTTCAATTTTTATTGTTTTCTTTAAGTTGGTTTTTATTCATGTAGCCAACTGATCATTTGTAAGTAAGTCTATTTAAAGCTTTCGCTATAGCATTACGTTAGAAATTCACCAATCATTCCACATGGCTAATTTTATCCCGTACAGTTTGTATAATCAATTCATCGACCAGCGTACTGTATCTAGGATAAAATTTCTCAAATATAATTAGGTGTCAAGTGCGGTTCATTTGTTTTTTTAGACAGTATCACAGAACCATGTGAGAAATATAAGCTGATAAATTAATGTAACTGTAGCGAAACAGTTTTGGCCCCTTAAGCGGTGTGTGATATCAATTAAAGCCAAATCTTTACAAATTATTCTTATATTTTGTGATAAGCTTCATTTATTAACAACAACAATAAAAGCTTTAATCAGTTTAAGATCAATTATACCGCCATATGGCACGAGAGTTCTAAAAGCATCCTCAGGATATTCGATCAGTATGCTCAAAATAGAGAATTCACTGGAAATCAAATATTGAATTGGTTATTTCCTGACTTTTTCTATATAAACACATTTTCATATTGTATTGCATGCTAAGAACATTTCCTCCCTGAGTCTCTTAATTGATTTAGTTGATACGAAAGGAAATTAAGAGTACAAACGTGAATTTCAAGTCTTAGATTTGAAACCATTTTGAAAGTCCTAACATTTGAAACAACTAGATGGGGAATAAAGCGCATTGATTAATACACGTCCAAGACGTTTTGTTTTCTAAATATAATGTTAAGCGCATATGAATAAGCAGATAAGTGCGAACAATTGATATAATAACAAAAATAAAACTATTGCATAGTATTTCAAGAGGTGTTGTGGTTGGTGACTCAGTGATAGGGTGTTAAATACAAAAGGCACTGGATTTCTAGCATGATCGCTGTCTTGTTTCCTTGAGCTGGATGTTCATTCCATGCAATTCAGTCTACTCAGCTGAAAAATAAATTTCAACATTGATAAGAAGTCACCCTCTGATGGACTGGTGACTTGTCCGCTTGCACTGCACGGAAACCGGGGACTAATCACGGCCCGGGAAAATATTTAAGCAATATAATTTGAATGTTTATTTCAAATAATATTTTAAAGACAATTCATTAATCGTCAATTGATTAGAGTTTAGCCTCTCGGATAGTAAAGATTCTAGCTATTTTTTTTGCGAAATGACGACCACTGTTTTGTTAGGGAAAAACCTACTGGGTACATTTCGGAACTTAAACGATGACCTCTGCCAAATGAAAAATAGATATAAGGAATAAGTTGTACGAAAAGTATTTTATATACATGTAAGGCTGTTAACATATAACATTTCAATTGACTACGATATAAGTAACTGAAATCCACCATTTGAAAAGCATTTCCATGGTTCGATACTAAAAATGTGTTTATCATAGGAATATTGGACATTTGTATAACACAGCGGTGCATTCATCAATTGATAGCCCCATCAACTATAAAACTTAATTGCGCAATACATCTCTGCCTGGCTTTGACAGGTACCGATCGTTTACGGCATGCAATAAAATGCAACACGACTCAATATGTCACATGTCAGGATTTCTGTGAATATTGGCGTTAGTATACATTCTGTTTTACCTAAGCACTTGATTCGTCAGCTCGGAAAATATATTGTATTGTAGCATACGTTTTTAAATAAATTGTGAACGTATTTTGGAAGCAAACAGAGAACCAACGTTCAATGATTAAAAATCTTTCTCATTAATCTGTTAATTAGATACAATCATAGACAGGTGTGTAGGAAGGAACTCATGGCAAAGAGCACAAAATCAAATCAGGGCACTTTCTTTCTTCAAAGGCTACTCAGGATATGCTTCTGGAACAGGACAAGGAGTTTGTACTTCCAGTAGGCCATAGTGCTGCTTTAAGGTGTTAAGCAAACACGGATTTCAGCATACACTTTTCCCCGAATACAAAAAATGCAATTAGTAAATGTACATCCACCGATATATCAGATACAGATCCATTTTTTAATACTGGCTATCAGTGCATCGTTTTGTTTATGTATACCGTACCCAACGTAATAAGCGCCCGGGGCTCCTACAAAATTAGAAATGCACCAGTTTTTAGTCCTGAAGTTTTTTCCTATCGAGCACCCATGTGCTGCGTACAGTGTGCTATTGGAATTGCACAACTTGATATCTAGCGATTTAAATTCTTTCTCTTTTTCCGAATCAAGATCTAGGATTTTCAAGTGTTTCTGAATTTTCATTCTTACATTTCTGGTTGATCCGAATCACAATCCAAAGTGTTCAGATTTTTTCAAATAAGATGTAGATTTTTTTAGATTTGTCGAATTATGATCTTAAATTTTCAGATTTTGGGAACTACAAAACTTAAAAAAGTTCGTTTATAATTTTACTTCAAATCAAACATGAGTTTGCTATTGTCTATTTTCTTAATTTTCAAATTTCTGGTCAGAGAACAACTCTAGCCAATATACTGTCTAGCTTAATGTTTTAAAAGGTGCATGGTGAATGCCCTTTTATGTGACGGGTCCGCAGCCAGAGCTTTGAAATGTGTTTGACTTGAAAGCATACTTAACTATCAGACTACTGTACTTCAAAAGAAGTTAATGTAACGTTTCACTTTGGGTAGAAGTGGTTGTGGGTCTCTAGGCCTCCTCTAATCGATTACTATTCAATCTTTAAAAGCGTGTAGCTGGGCCTCTTCCCGCGATAAAAAGGTTATTTCGTCCATTTCTCCATAAAATAATATTGCAAAAATGAATCATACTTGTATTAGCAACAGCAGCTTATTCTCTAGGGGAGCGGGGCACATCAGTGTTACCTCTGGATATGGTTGACATTGAAACCATTATTTCATGGAAAGTGTAACCATACGAGTTCAGGTTCGTAAGATTTAAATTGACAAACTTCGAAGTTATACCAATTGTTCACAAATTGTGCGATTTAACACGTTATAAAAGAAATTTTTCTAAAAACTGAATTAGGGCAAGAGCTTTGCTCGGCTAGGCGCATGTTGGTAATGCAAACCATATGAAAAGTTCTTATCACAGTTTCTTTTTTTTGCAGTCAGTGCAATAAATATGACACTTTCGTCAGTGTTGTTCAAAGTGATGAAGATTAGAATATAGTTCCAAACGATTAATTTTTTCTGTTGAATCAGGTCTGTTATGTATTTTTAGAGGTGTCTCCGACTTAACATGTCCATATATAAAGGTTCGTGTAATTATAAAATAAATATTAAAAATATTAGTAAGACATTGGCTTCTGGTCTCCTCTCTTGCTAGCAGTTATAATGAATATGCTAACAATATACGGAGGAATGACCAAATATGATATAAGTCATTACATCGTAACAATATCATGGGTGAAGAGAAATAAATAAAAGGTTAAGGTTAAGGTATGGAAACTTAGTATAACTTACATTATACTGTATGAACATTCAATGGCGCTTTACAAACTTACAATAAATAATAAAAGAAAATACAGTAAAGAAGAAAACACAACAACAACAAAAACTTTATAAACAAATTCTATACAATTTTGTCAGTTACCCAGTTTCCAGTGACGTCAATATTATCTGACATGATATATTCCATTCACTCGGGAATTTAATTCCATGGTTGTAAAAAGATTCATTGGTTACAATTATTATAATTTTGTTTACAAAAAGGAATTTCTTATCATTTTTAAAGTCTTTCTACTACTTGGCTCATCATATTTCATGAAACAAACAAAGTCAATTTCATATACTACCAAATTGCTCCCAAGGCTTTGCCTGTCTATCAAAGTAATTTTATTTTTAATTTGATTTTCATGCTTTCCGTAGACCTTTTGCTTCTGGGATTTCAACAACAAACAAGACTGAATAGTGAATCTTTTCACAAAGCCAATATTTTTCTGCCCAATTATGTTTTGTTTTGATAAATATAGCGAAAACATCGAAATTTCTTAAACACGTTAAGAAAAGAAAATAATTCAAATGTCTTATATTGAGATACAGTGACGGAAACGATAACTGATTTTTCAAATTAAGATTAATTTCAAAGGGATTCAAATTAAAACGTCTTAGTACTGCAATTGCGAGAAGAAGCGAGTGTTCTTACAAAATGTAAATAAAGTCATTTTGTGGGACATTTTATATATCCACATATCTAAGGTTGGTGTCATTTTGCCGGATTTGTGTGATATTTTATGGAGATGACGGCGGGGCTGTTTATTACATCATCATTACGTGTGTTTCACACATGTCTTACTTTCATTTTCCAACAAACTTAAACGTTTTGAAAAAACGAGTAAAATATAGTGAGGCGGGGCAAGTATACACAAGAGCGGATCCAGCGTTCTGAGGGGGGTTGGTTTTTATTTGTGATTCGTTCATAAAAGGGTCTTGATGTAAAATTCGGCTCAATTTTGCATTGATTGAAATATCAGAGATACATGAATACATGGACAAATCCTTGCATGCAACTGCTTAACTTGTTTTGAATTTACATCAAATTGGCACCGCCGTTCGCATATATAGGCCTACATGAAACACATTTATGGCAAATAAAACTGTGACGTGTTGTGAAAATAAAATAATAGAACAACAAAAAGAGGAATTGTTAAACTCACAGCAACACAAGCTATATAGAGTCCAATATCTTTGTGAATTTAAAAAATGATATTCCATCTGATACCCCCTATTACAAAACGTGTTTGAAGATTGTACATAACTCTTTGAAAGCGATCTAACTCGAACTATAACTCATACAGTAGAACTAGAAATATCAACTTCAAATCTATTTAACTAACAATATGAGATTATGAAAATCTATCTTAACTTCTGCCTCGACTGTTCCATTCCCGTAAACATCTGATCCATCATTTTACGAGGGTCTGGCGTACTTAAATCCTTCATTCATTTACATAAATTGCTCTTGACCTTTTTCATCAAGTATATCGTCTTACCAATATCATCTAAATCTGGCACACTTTTTTTTATGTTTCATTTTCATCATTGATATTTGATAGCGTTGGCCTACTTTTCTCATTCTAAAGATCTGGAAATATTAATCACCCACTTAATGGCCAAGAAGAAATAAACTATAGATGATAACAAAAGTAAATATGCAAAGGAGATACCGTTTTATGAGGAATGATACATATCGTTATTTGCGGTTCGAATCAAAATGATTAAATAGCAGAGGAACGATACTACAGACTGGGTTTCTTGTGTGTGTCGGATAGAATCGGGAAATTGTCAATCAGTAATCCTAATTTATGTTAACCTAATATATGAGCATACATTATTACCAAACTTTTCAGGTAGTAAAAGACACGCTGCTTGGTTGTTGTCTTATGTAAATTATTCTCCGGTTATTTGTTGGCAACAATTCTTTGAAGTCTTAGAGTAACTTCTCTCCAAGAACTTTAAATTATAACCATACTCCGTCAGAGTCTTTACTCTTTAATGACCTAAATTTAGAAGATAATTTTACAAATTAACATAATGATTTTAACCTGTTTTCCCAAGCTTCACTTCATTTTTGCATATAACCAAAAATCAGAGTTTCATCAACTGAAACCTGCAAACTAAATAAACTGTTATCAAAATTCAGAGACTGCTCTATTCTTCTTTTTTTTACGTCTTTGGAGTTGCAGATTTCATAAAGGTTTGTGGTGTGTCCCCCAGCCAGACTGCCACGTTTCCTGTAAGTAAATCTTTTTTCTTTAATGGTAGGCCTATTTCTGAAATCTTTGAACATTTGTTGTGAGGATTGGCTAAAATCTATAGGCCTATATAGGCCTACCCTGCAGGCACGCAGACAGACCTGATGATTGAGAAGGGGCGTAGGTCCCCAATGGGATTCGAACCACATTAGACAAGCTTTGGGCAAGTTAGGGGTTTAATGAATGGTTTTCACTGCATTGCTCGTCGGGGAAAGTTAAAGTACCTCTTTTTTTAATTCATGATTCCCCGATGAATTTTACTACGACACTACTTCCCCGGTGATCCAGGCCTCTTCGACGGGGTTCCGTGCCCACCTTCCCCAATTCCCTGACCCACTGTGACGTCGCCACTCGGGGGCATATTTGGACGATAGCTTTGATGAAATATTACACTCGTTTTGGACGTCACTGATGTTACTATTAACCACGTGAATTTTGGATGTATCTTAGGGTCAACAGTTTTGTTTTTTTTGTGTGGAGGGGGAGAGGGGGACTATTATACGGGGGAAAATGTATCATGTAAAACATTGTATTAATGCTTTCTTTTTGGGGGGAGCAGTTCATTTTATACCAATTGCAAAGAATACTATAAGTCTGCTTCAGCGATTCATTATACCACGTCTCAAAGTTTGACTGTTAAACAGTTAAACATCTGTTTTAGTTTGGCTAAAATGTCGCTGGTCATTTACATTTAGGTTCTTCTTTGATTTGATAAAGAAGTAAAGGGGCCTTATATTAATTTGTGAGATGATGTTTAATAGTAGTTCATCTTGCGTGAAGAAAACTTTAAAATAAACAAAATGGCGAAGAAACTACCTCAATATCATACTCCTTTTTCAGTTTGAGGAGATGTTCAAGTTTAAAGTTATGTTTAAATTTTCGAGAAAATGAAAATAAAGGCGCCAACTATCTGTGGTACACATTCAACACCAGTAATTTCTACACAAATGAGACAAGGTTTGAAATTTATATCTCTCCTTAATGGTATATGGACATGTAGAGGCAAAATTAAGTAAAATGATTTAAAACTTACTCAAACACATAAAGAAAACCAAGAATTCATCAAAATTGGTTAAAAATTTGCCATTTTACAGCTTTTAGAATATTTTTGTGTACATATGCAAATTTTTGTGTTACTCTTGTGATCTATGAAAGGGACATAGCCTCTATTTTTGTTAGTAGGCCTAAGTCCATTGTTTTTTTCTTAACCCTCTACTATTTCTCTTTTTAAAAGGGAAGATAATTCTAACTTGGAGGAGTTGATCTTTACAAACGCCAAACTAACTGACTAACCTCATGCTGGAGAAGTCATTTTTAACATTATTAAGGTCGGATATTACTTAATTAAGAAAATAAATATAAAGTAAAACAAAAGCATTTTAAAGAATTTTCCTGTCTGTACATCACATTATATTACAAAATTTGATTACTCATAACTCATACTATTGCCAAAATTTGATTATTAAACTCCGAATTTTAATGCTCTTTTCGGTACGTAGTATAACTTAAATTTTGTACCTGTTCCTAGACCATTACAAGTTATGAATGTTCCTTTACAGTCCTCGTTCATATAAGCAGATCATAACTATAAGGTTGGGTGTGCAGAAAATGTCAATGCAGTAAATGTCAATGCACTGACAACTCCGTCCCAAAGCGGTCAAAAAACAACTTTAAAGCTCCGTCTTTTCATTATTTCTCTTTGATTAGACTTCTTTTATCTATCATCACAGGACCCCTGCCATGTACAGTATTCTGAAAATGACGATCTATTAACACTGAAGTAATCTAAACGTGCCTTTGGTTTGCTATTTAGAGAAGAAACGTGTATTTGATCTTCACAAGTAAGCTTATCTGAAACGGGTTATAATGTTCATAAATATACTCGAATGTTTTTGAAATCACCAAATTTATACACATATTCAGTATTGATGAGATAAGACCGTATTAGTTTGTCGCAATATTAAAGTAAGAAAGAAGACCCAAACACGAGCGGATGCATGGTGAGACATTGATACAATAATTACCTGAGACACTATATACACTTTTTCTTGTATGATTTATCAAAACTTGTTTACGTCGAGACAGATTAGGGGACCAGAGGTAACTACGGGAAATGTTTTAACAGAAAACCACACAAACCTTTATAGCGATGATTCATTGCGGGTTGATACGCAATATGGGGTTTTAAGGGTTTGTTCAAAACAAAGGTGTTGTAATTTTGTGAGTATCCATCATTGATATGGTATCAATGTAGAGTAAGGGTAATCGCAACATTAATTCAGTACTTTTTGCCTATAAGAGTGAAAAACAAAATGTCAATATGAATAATTTTCCCATAGAGGTAATAGCCTTTGTCAAAATCATAAACTATAAATTGATAAATCGTCACAAAAGGTAGAAAGAGCTGACTTTTCATTTGATTGCCTGTATGTTTGTAAGTTGTATTTTTCAGTAGGTTTAACGGGTGTCTTAAACCATCTTGAAACGTGTAAGAAATTATGCTCAGTTGATTTGGTCTATATCTGGTCTGTATTATGCATACGATTAAGCAATATATGTTACCTCTACCAATGAAACTTCATCGTTATTTCTGAATATTAAGTACCAAACGATGCTGCAATACATCTTGATTATTCACAGAAAATATATTGAATCTGTATGTGTCATTGTGAAATTGCCAACTACTGGTAGATGCAATTCTTATAAATGCATACCTGCGAGAAGATGCTGATATCGGGTTTAAATGAACTTCCGTCACAACATTAAATGTACTAGGTCAAATTGACATCTAGATATGGGCGCTCATATATATGAGCATCTTCTCACGAGAGGATACTCATGTATATGACGCTAAATTTGTCAAATTTACATAAGAATATATAGAGGCATTGTATATTTCTGATTTATTTGTAACTTTTGATATCCAACTGGGTATCATGTCCTTTTGCTAACCCTCTCGTTGTTTATCTTTTACCGTTGATTTCGTTCGTAAAATCAATTACTTATTTTATCTCCGTAAGGACTTCTTTCTGCGAAGCTAACAAATTCTCCCGTATGACCGCAGATGACATTTACAGCCACATTTGCTTCGAGGGAAATTCTATTTTAAACAGATTATTTCAACTGTTCATGTCGATTTTAAGACTATTGAATTCCTACTCAATAGTTTCGTACAATCAACTTAATTTAATGTCCTGCTATTGATATGTTGCCAGATGACACAAAAGGCATATTTCCTGGGGGGAAATTTCGACAACGCTTGTCAAAACTGTCTCTGCAGTTATTCTTGGGGTGTGACTTACTTTAAGTTTTTTTTGCAAATCCAGGTATCATTATGTTTCGAAATAATTTGACTTCTACCCAAATATTGTTTGCGTCTCCTTTCAGTTCACTTATGGAATGCCTAGCATGATTGTAACCCCTTCAATTCATCACGCTGAGAAGTAATTTTATTTCTATTTTGCTGTTTTTTCGAGCTTCCTTGAATACGACTTACTAAAAGTTTTTCATCGAAATAAATAATTTCTATCTAACTGCGTTTTGAGTCTTTTTTTCAAATAACCTTCTCACAGATTTTTGTGTCCTCTATTTATCATGCTGATAACAAAACTGATTTTAGTTATATCTGACTTTTGTCTGGTCACCTTTCGGGAAAAGTTCAATATTTGCAAATTCCTGACTAGCTATGTTGCGAAATAATTTCAGTTAAATCTTGTTGTTGTTTCGAACATCTTTGGATATGACTTACTAAAAGTTTTGCATGGATTAATACTATTGCGAAATGATCCAACTTTAGTCTGACTGTGTGTCTTAGTCCTCTCTAACCAGCTACGTCCACAATTTATCAAGTTTTGAATTTTCATCTGTATTCATTGGTTTGTCTTGTCATCTTTCGGCTGTTTTTACATAAAGTTTGTATAATTACATCCACCATTCATCAAATTGCAAGGTAATTTCAGTTCTTTTTAGCTGCTTGTCGGTTAACCAACTTAAAGTCAATTTATCATTTTGCAAAATAATTTATCAGCGTATGTTCTCTCGAGCTGTTTGTCTCCTTGGGGTGTTATATGAATTGAGTCTGTTTGAAAAACTTGTTTCGATACGTTTTAAAGAATATTCCTGTCATTACCTCTACCTGTCCATAGACCGTTGACCAATATCAAAAGATTAACTGAGAAGCAATTTAATATATATGGACATGCATGAGAACGTGATGGCAGGGTTTTATGTCGCTTTCTGCCGTTTCCAGAAGTGCAAAGGACATTAAAGATTTAATATTTACTTGTCAGCAAACTTTCGTACATATAGGGATATTGATGGAGCTATCCAATCAAACGTGTAATCTGAGGCTTTATGGCTTCGTCTGGTTTGTGTCGTCTCCATCACATTTTGTGACACTTGTTAACGATGGGGAAGGCACGTACATGAATTTAACAGTTCGTGAGCGGCATGAATTTAACAGTTCGTGAGCGGCCCAGAAAATAGGGTACTTTAAAATACCCCAAATAGGGTCTTTTTTTACATGCACGTCACGTGACGTCTTTCGTACATGCACTGAAGCTTATGGGTGTTTACATTTTCCGTTCCGGATTTTTGAAATTTTCATTGGCTACTATGAAATTTAAATTACTGGTAGGATATGAATATTCAAAACTTTTTACCGCTGTCTTTTGAAATTCATCGTCGCCTTTTGTTTATAAGAGATAATAAAAACATATAAAAAAATGCGTAAAAAAAGCGACGATTAAAAAAAAAGGCGACGACGAATTTCAAAAACGTGACTTTACGAATGTTGTCAATACTATATACACAACTTTTTTAAATATTGGTCTGGCAAAGATTTAATCGATTAGTCTTAATAATCGAGTACATTCATAGGTAATGGTAATATGCATCTTTTAATAGATCTAGGAAGCGACTAAAAACTTAAAAAATATAATCTCAAATGGATTCATTATCAACAAATAGTATTTTGCAGTTCAAATAAGGGTTTCTTATTTAAAGTTATAGGATATCTAAATATTTCATCATTGGGAGATATACATTATTAAATATTCATTGTAAGTCTGCTGTACCATGTCTACAATTGTGTCAAAACGTGCTCATGAATAGTAGAAAATTATACTTGCGCTTGTTTAAACGTTATCCCATGATATTTGTGAAATATTAAAGCGAGCAATATGCTGACATTTGGACTTACTCGATCATTTCACTTCTCTTTAGAATCTACCTTGCATCATTGGTTAATATTTGCGCAGCATCAATAAGCTGACAGGCGACCAAATCCAAATGAATGAAAGAGTTAACATCTGTCATGTCTATCCCATCATACAGTTATCAGTATACGTCTGGATTAATTAAGTTGGTAGCGTTTAGAATATAAGGAGGTGAAGGATGGGTGAATATGATTTTTCCCTGGCCGAAAACAAGCATTAAATATAAAAGAATCGTCATCTTGTCGTTGGATGATGGGGCGTTTGCTAAAATTTATTTCCCTTCCGATTCCATACTTCAATGGGGCACATATTTCTGAAAAACAATATATAAGGCATTGCCCTAGATTGGTAAAAAATTATATGCAACATTTTAGCAAGTACCTGTTCACCTCAGAATTTCACTAAAAAGCTTGAAACTTGTGCTAGCTTCATGTATGTCATGATTCCGACATTCTTCCTTGCATGACTCGAAGAAGCAAACGAAACTTTTAATGTATATGGGTTCCGAGAAATTGTTACACCAGAAAGTTTGATCAACTTGGCAACATGATGTAGAAAATATCAAAATTCTTTGAGTGGCCTTCCTCCGGCTTTTCTAAAATTTTATCATGGGACAAAAGTCCACCCCAAATCATATTTAAGAAGAGAGTTAATCAAGTTAGCCCATTGGTCTGATTTTTGCGTTGGTGTGTGCTATTCAGAATTTATCTTGTAAACATATTTTAATTAACAGTTTAATTTCTTGCAATCTTAAGTTAAATCACCATGACATTCAATAACGAAAATAATGCGATCTCCATATTCCTATATATTTACTTTAGTTCTAGGAACAGGTCGTCTCTTCAGTTTTCCACGCCTCAGGTCTGCTAGTGGATACAAACGTGTCTATAAAGTAAAACTGAAAATAATGTTGCATCTTATCAAATTATAGCGTTAATGAAACGATTGAAGCATTGAAGTGTGATGTGCATTATGAAGCTGCGTGAATGATTTTACTCACACTATAAAATAAAATGTTTTGATTCATTGACTACGACGTCGGACATCTTTCTCGGGGGTTATGAATAAAAGCAAAACAGGGAAAGCATTAACTGCTTAGGATGCCTTTTAAAACCTTACCATATCTATGCAACCTTGCAATGAAATGTTTATATGTATTGACAGCTTCCACTTTATGGAAAAGGTTCGCTGTCAAGAATGATAACAGTAAGGCCACGAATCATCGAATCTGGCTTTTTAATAACTTTTACAAAAACCAATTTTGCAAGGAAACAAATACAGCTTTAGAAAAGAAGGAAGGAATGGATAGTATTCAGCAGGGTACATCCACGGGGTTTATTTGTATCATGTATTTTTCAATTAAATTTCTGACACATTCCAGCCATCACCAATATACAAAAAGTGTGATATCATAAACAGAGACATTAATTTCCAACAAGCAGATTTATACAACGGAGGAATCAATGTCATATAGTACATTTTCATACTTGGTGATACGGGAATGACTGAGAGATGAAACATATATACTGTGCATGTTAACAATTAAAGCAATATGAAAATTTTACCATATAAAGTGTAATTTGGTGCACTGACGAAGAAGAACATGGTGGCTATCATTAAGATGGTGCACGTGTTGATGATGACATGGTCAGAATCATGACGATTATCTCGATAATAATGGCAGCAAATGCATAATACCCAATGTTAAAATCAACAAGAAAAAATGCTCTAAGTTCAATCAAATAACGATCAAGCTTTACATGTTTGAACTGGCGAAGAAGAAGAAAATGCCCATGACGACTACATTGATGATGAAATGCTGGCGTCATTTTTGATAATGACGATGATGTGACGATGATGTTCATGATGATGGTCATGATGACCACCATGATGATCATCATGGTGGTCATGATGATAATGGTTATCCCATCCGCACCCTATACACATAATACAAACGTCCTGATGTTTATGCAGCGTTTTTCCTCAATTCCATTTCTCTGGTCAAAGCGAGTCAGTATATGCGTTCCTAGTTACGCCACTGGCTAAGTGGCGTTCTAGCAATTTGAAAAATAAACAAGAAAAAACAAAACTGATCATTGTTCAACGACAAAGTCAGTAGTCAATAGTGTATTCAAATTATTAAATTCTTAAGTGCACGAAATTTTCGTCCGAAACTTTTTCATTTGAATTTTAAAAGTGGCTTTTGAACATTTTATAACACATTATTAACTTTATTTAACAAAATGGCAAACTCCCATACTTCTATCTATTTTGAGAAAGCATGTCCTAAAATAGAATAAGATCAAATCAGAGTATGCTAAAATGACCAGAAATCAAATTTGTGATCCCAAACTATAAACTTTGATGAATCAAACGCATTCTTACCTTAACCAAAACGCTAAAGGCGCAATATTTCCATGAATTTGCATTACATTTAAAGAGGCGATATCGTCCTATGTGCACAATATTTAGAATTCCTTTCAAATTTTTTGATTGGTTGAAATTTTGCTGCGCGATTAGTGGTCTCGTATTGTAAGGTATATAGTTATTTAAAACGCCTTGAACGTCACCACCCGAAATAGCCCAGATGCTTGCGGCGATCGCAAGTAACGTTTTTTTTCTTCTTCAAATCATGCCGTGAGTTCAAGCCCTGGTAGAATCGTTTATTTTGACTTTTTGCTTTCATCTTCTTCTTTTTTTTTCTCAGTAATTTTCATTTGGTGACTATCATTGTAGTATTATAATACTAAAATTTCACTTTCGCTTTCTGACAAAAAAGCATTAAAAAAAACAAATAAGTTTCTCGCACAGTAACGTAATGCGCTGTGTGTATGTAGTTCTGCACACACAACGTACATGCTAGTGTCTGGCTGTACTGTGTGGTACAAACAGACAGAGGATCGGATCTTGCCTCCACAACCGGAAGTGACGTCAAAATAAAGTTTTCCCCATTTTTACCGTATTTTACTGAGACGAGCCTCCCCCTCAGGACGGTTTTATAATAATAATACATTTACAGCAGCTGTGTAGGGATATGCCCACAAGACAAAAAACAGGCGAAGTGTTTTATAAAATCAAAGTATTGCACAAATACATCAATTATTTTGGTAATGGTCAAAATGTTTCATTTAAAAGAAAACCATACTTCTCTCGAATATTTGACTTGACAATGATCTTTCTTTAGAAAAAAATATACTAAGAAAGTTACAACAAGGACCCGGTCAGTGAAATGTCAACCCCGTAGTTTTTCTTGGATCTGCTAATTACTTGTCAATTTTTTTGGGTAAATAATTGAACCGTGTATGCACCAAATATTGCATACACTATATAATTCGGCAAAAATGTTAATGCAAAATAAGCTGTTAATTGCAGTCAATCATCACATTAGTATGATTGCCCTTATCAATTAGGGCAGTAGGGCAGATTATATTATCAGTGGGAAAGTAATAGTAGGGAGAGAAAAATTCTGCACAACTTACTCCAATCATAAGTGTAGATTACATAGACTGTAAGCAATTTATATATATATATATATATATATATATATATATATATATATATATATATATATATATATATATATATATATATATATATATATATATATATATATATATATATATATATATAATATATATATATATATATAAATATATATATATATATATATATATATATATATATATTGTATGTATATATATGTATAAATATATATATATATATATATATATATATATATATATATATATATATATATATATATATATATATATATATATATATATATATATGTGCTGTGCATAAATGAATATTCATACAATGGGTTTAAATGAGTTCTATGCATAGCTTTCAACAATGGTGATATTCATTATGTCTGAAAATATTTTACAGTAAGTGCAATATTTTTTACAATATTTGCACTGACATGTTTACAACAGGTTAAAACGGCAGCTCCTGCTACAATGTATGAAACAAATGCGAACAGATGAGAAGCCGAAATGCTATTTGAAAGAGAATTTAAAATTTTGAAATATAGCAATTCAAGATTATTCTAATATTGGTAATTGAAACACATAATTTCATAATAGTGCTCAATACGTGTAAGGTATTCTGTAACATAAACTGATAAAGTAACATTTTAATCGTATTCTAATTTTGTGACTTGTCAGGTGATTTGAGCTGTAACATTTCTTTAATCAAGTTATACTTCTCAGTGTATATGTCTTGCATTACAAATCAGCATCCATAATGAGTTTGAAATCAATAACATTTCAGAATGAATTAATCATCTGATCATGAAATTGAATTGAAACTAGATTTCTGTGAACTCTTTCAAGAGACGTAACATCCTCAAAATATAGAAATACAAAGCTATAGATATGTAGGACAAGTAAATTATATAATAAACTTATGTGTAACAAAACAATTCAGACAATAACACAATTATTAAGGAAAAGTTTAATGCAGCCAAGTTACGAATTTCAAAACATCCACAAAAAGGTCAATTTATTCAAGCCTTTAAGAAATATGAGCTTCTACAGCAGTACCCTCTAAATTACATTTATAACATATTTACTTGTCAACATTTCCTGAAAGTGCTTTAAGCGATCCGTCACAATCGATCCGACAATCATTTTTTGAATTCCAACACTCGAATTTTCTTCAAGTTGACCTTGTTCTGTTGTTGAGCATGTCAAATGTTCGAATACTTAGAAAATACGTTCACTACAACATGCTTAAATGCAACATACGCGAGCTGATATCAAATTTTCTAAAAGTATTACTTCAAAATTTGAAGGCTACCTAATTCATCATTCCACAAGTAAGTGTATTTTTTAGTTTCTTTTCACAAAAATGTTAACAATTTAGTTTATTTCTGCAATGTAACTATGTATTTGCAAATGTATTTGTAGATTCGTCAATCCATTATTACAGAATCATTCTGTAATTACAGATTCATCAATCTGTAATGTAGATTCAATAACGGATCGACGGATGTGTAATTTACAATTAAATCTGTAATAACGGACAGACGAATCCGTATAATTACAGATTACATCGGTGATAACGGATTGATCGATCTGTAGTTACAGATTGGATCGTAATAACGGATTGCGAAACTATAATTTCAGACTGAATCTTCAATCGAGATGGAAAACTGTTATTGAACCCACGGGCTATTTGTAAAGTTTTGTCATATTTACACACATTTATTTCCAATGCGTGTAAATTTTCTACAACCATGTTGTTGAAGTTGGTCTACACATCAAACGTATTTGGCATGCGTAGTGCATTGTGGGCCTTGATAAAGCTACGACTACAAGTGATCCTTGAAATGAAGGTGCAGACAAATAGTTGTAGCTAACAGGAGGCAGATCTGCTAAACAGAATGACAGAAAAAATGCTCCAGACTGCCAGGCTGCCAGAGTGTGACAAACTGCTTTTAATTTGATTAGTTTGTTTTTTAAAAGTCAGGGTTAACCATCGTGCATGTCGCGGATTTATCAGAAAAAAGAAAGAAAAAAAAAACTGCCGGGGCGCACATGATCGTGGATATAAACACGAGGAGAAATCAAGTGCATCCACCGATATCCGCTGACCAGATAATATGATTTATCTGTAATATAGCGCATGATTAGATCAACCCTGCTCATTTATTCTCAAAAACGTTTAAATTTAATGTTTTAATAATGGAATATGCGGTTCTATCAATTTATCTATTTTCTTTTGAGGACAAGTATCACAGTTCATCTTTTCATCAAACTGTAACTCTGTTAGTATTTATATATGTATATATATATATATATATATATATATATATATATATATATATATATATATATATATATATATATATATATATATATATATATATATATATATATATATATATATATATATATATATATATATATTATATATATATATATATATATATATATATATATATATATATATATATATATATATATATATATATATATATATATTTATATATATATATATATATATATATTATATATAAAAGTAAAATTGTCTGATTTCAGTTGTTTGTTCACGAAAGAGACAAGACTTTAAACTTGACAATATTTTCTTCATTGAATAAGATTTTGATGCTTTATTTTCTTTCCTTTATAATATAAGACGGACCATGACCTCTAAAGTAATCCTTTAACTAAATTTCAATATGTATATTTACTGTATTCCTACGAAAAGAAGGCGTGTCATTATTCAGTTTCTGAGGAAGGAGTGCTAATCAAAACATGGAGTAAAACATTTTTGGCCGGACACAAAAAGAGCAAAGACCATTTTCACCGTCTCATCCACCTCTACACAAACAATCATGCTAATAAATTTCAAACTTTCAACCTCATAAAGCCAATTGGTCTGGTGGGAACTTAATAATATGAATTGAAGTTTTTCTACAAACATTGGCAAGCCACTGGAGTATAACTTAAACACTCGATTTCTCTTCAAATGACTACTAACACAGACAAAAGAAGTGAAGATGATGATCTGCATGGAAGCAAATCCAACCTAAATATTCCCCATGCATAAAGGACAAAATAAAGGGCAACATGTCATTAAAGATGCAAGAGGTATCTAAGAGTATGTCTAAAGCGTAATTAAGTAATTGACTTGGAAGAAGCGAGATTAAAATTCGACTGACCATATCAAACCAACACACATTTGAAGTCAGGTATTCACAAAATCTTACATTTGATGGTTTTATAAAAGTAATGGAATGCTCATTGAATCAGTTAAACAAGAAGTGTTGCTGATATTTAAAGAGATCTATACATTTCATTGAGAGAATTCAGTATGATGGTCCAGCTAATGTTGTCATGGGATATCCTATATTTCACGGTACAATAAGCTAGTTCATAGATAAACCAATAAGAAGCGTGTTGCGCAACCAGCAGACCAGTCAATCGGGATGTGTTGACGCTAAACAGTCAAAGATCAACTCAATCCTTCATCAGGGAGCTGTTACTTTGAACAGGTATTACTGTATATGCCCAAAGGGCTTCAAATGATGGAAAACTTCATATGAGGATAACAGATCAAAGACTAATATAATCAACACGAAGTATGATGACGGCGTATGGGGTCGTGGGGGCATAAGCATATTCGTCCCCCAACAAATTATTTTTGATGGACATTACGGCGTGGGAAGCAAGGCAAAGCCCCTGGAAGGTCTGAAGATTCATTATTCTTAATGGCTATATATGGCTTTAACATGATACAATATTTTTGTGTAAAGGATTTAAGGTTATGATACTGAGACAATCAAATATCATGAACTAGATTATAACATACAAAAGATTAAAATAAAAACACAATTTTTCATCTTAAAGAACTATTCTTAAGCAAGCCGTACCTAGATTCGCAATTAACCCATCTACTAGATGCCGACACACGAAAAATTCGTAATTCGGAGGAGAAGATGAGAAGGGGGGAGGGGGGGATTTTACCAGACAATGCTTTGTTTGCTTTACTTGTGGGATTTCCAACCTCCCAACTCTGTTTCACCAGTTAAACCTGTTGTCATTTCAATAAGATTGTTGAATGCTTTATTCGGCAAATTGTCGGGGGTGCTGGATATGAACATGGAGCCTGCATGGTATGAGGATGAAGAAATAAACACTTCAGCGAGTTCATCATGCAGATAAGGGTAGTATTTATCTCAACAGAGTATGGGCAGCTCTTTACAAATACCTAAAATCGCAGAGCTTTTAATTATCTAATAGTACCCCAATTGTGCGGGTCCCTAGAATCCCACGCCGCTAAGCCCCACGCCGCTACACGCTCGCACTGATCAGTTCACATACATACAATTTGTCGGATATTTTGACCTCCCCCCCCCCTCCTCCCCACACACACACAAAAGAGTACCCTAGCTACGATCCTAACATTATTCTTAACATCTGAGGATATTGAGACCTGCTTCATTTGGTTAATCAGAGCAGATGCAACTGGCTTTCATCCAGTGGCATAGCTACAGGAGGCCTGGCACAAAACTTAGTGAGACCCACGCCATTTGGAGGTCTAAAACAGGCTGAATTTCAAGTCAGCATGCTCCATATACCTGGGTAAATTTCTAGGGGTTCACATTATGATTTTTCTTCAAGTCAAAAGTATGTGTGTGCGCGGGGGAGAGAGGGGGGGGGGAGGGGGTCATAAAATCACGCTAACATACAACAAATCTCCTTATAAATTCGAAAAAAGTAGGGAAATGAAGTGCTCCCTTGCTCCCCGGATCCCGCCTATTTGTATTTTTGTTTCCTCTACTTACGGTATATCTCAAAATCTTTCAAGCTTTTACAGAGACGATATAATATAAAACAATCGATAGGTAAATATAATAACAGAAGTCAAGATGCTTCACATATTGAAGTACAAAAGATATTGATTTTACATCAGCTATGTATAGGATATAGCAATAGGCATATGAGATTCACCAGGTACAAGTACAATGAACAAAACCTTCATAATTCGTGTCTTATTACCGATGATCAGGTTGATCGCTGATATTCTGAATGATTTTATGTAACTCGATGTTACTGATACAAAATGTGGCAATATGTGAATACATTTTTGTGAAGTACAATAAGTAAATGATTAAGAAATGATTATATGAATGAAAGAAATTGTGAAAGTGATTCTTACTCTTGTTATTTTTATTTAAGATATAGAATTTTATTTGAACTTCAAAAATAATTTCTTATAAAATATAAGCATACTTGGAATAATTTCTTTCATTTTGCAACTGTACATATTATTCTTTGTAAGAAAAATAAAATTGACAAAAGTAATAATTATTTAAATTTCTTATTAAAAGAATGAACAAATATTCATGCTCGAAATTGAAAGCTTTAAACAAAATCTAAGTAATTGCGAGATGATTTTGTAAAATAGAAAAAAGGGGAAAATAGATAACCATATACCATTTCCGTATTTAATATGCAACTTTTGATGTAAGTCTGTACTTCAAGATGGCTTTTTGATGGGTTCGAACTTGTTCGAAGACTATAGTTGTCAGAACCGACTGCAAGCTAAAAACTTTGCGAAACTCCTTCTTTCTTTGCCCGTGTTTCACAATAACAAAGTAGTCTACGATACCTTTTTCCATTTTTTTCTTTTTTGAAGTATTAGTAACAAAAGGCTGGTTCTTGCGCACTTTTGCTGTCGTTTTTGTTTCCACCGTTGCTGGCGCACTTTTGGTTCTAGGCCACTTTTGCGACCGTTTTTGCATCATTTTTGTTTTGACTGGTTTTCAGACTGCGATCGTTTTTTATTTCACTTAGTGAACTGGGGTTCTGATACACTTTTTACCCACTACCATTAAAATCTATGACAGAAAAAAATATATATATATATATATATATATATATATATATATATATATATATATATATATATATATATATATATATATATATATATATATATATATATATATATATATATATATATATATATATATATATATATATATATATATATATATATATATATATATATATATATATATATATATATATATATATATATATATATATATATATATATATATATATATATATATATATATATATATATATATATATATATATATATATATATATATATATATATATATATATATATATATATATATATATATATTTTTTTCTTTAATTTTATTAATTCATTTTTTATTTATTTTTTATTTTATTTCTTTTATTTGTAGTTTTTGCATTTAACCCCCAGATTTAAAGCGCCGATAATAACACACGATAATGCTATTTTTTTCATTTTAGCTTCTAGTGTATCATTCACCCCACCCGGTAGGCTGCCGACCCCGGAACTGGTAGGCTGCTGACCCCCGGAACTGTATCCGGTAGGCTGTCGTATTCTACCCCAGAATCAAGAACTGGGGGGTTTGGATCCGGTAGGCTGTCGTATTTTACCCCCGAATCAAGAACTGGAGGTTCTGGGGCTGTGATAAAATGTATATTATGGTGCTTACCTAGAGCAAGGTCTTTAGCAACCATAATATTATTGTTGTAGCCAATTTGGGTATCTATACGCAAAAGCATATTGCTAAAAATCATGTACAAATCTTGACCCACACTGAAATCTAAAGGAGTTGAGGCATAGGTCAGGGTATCTTGATAACGTTGAATAGAAGATGGGAGATCTATAGAAGCAGCCACTGCATCCTCAACATTATGAATAAATTGTTGCTGAGCATCCAGACTAGCACCACCACCAAGAATTTGACTTCGAGTTTGTGCTTGAGCACATAGCCCACATAAGAACACAAATGATGTCGCTGATATAGGTGATACCAAGGTCTGTGAAACCATCACTAGTTGGTTTGATTATTTCTAAGTAACCAGTTTCCATATTGAATGGTTGACTGATGTAGTCGACGGTCAGCATCACTGCCCGGTCCCCAAATGACATGATTTTCTTATCATAGTAATTGCTGCTGAGGTAAAGTTTGCGCGGATGATACCTTTCTTCCCATGTCGTTAGCCACATACTGGATAGGGTGATAAGTGGTTAAGTACCATTTCCAGGGTATCCATAGTCCCTGGTTTGGAACCCCTGGTGGGGTCCACGGGGTAACTTCCGGCGAAATCAAGTCACACACTTGTTTTAACGCCTCGTCACTGTACGGGTTATTGTAAGGGTCAAAGTAATCCTCATCTGGTAGACGAACTTCAAGTCTTTTCAATATTCTCCGTATGGTGTAATACACATGAAAGCGATAAACCATGCGAATCGTCCAGTGTGTGTAGTTAGTCATCTGCTCGGGAGAAATACCACATCCATCTGCGGCATTCCACAGGGCAAAGTTTAACTGTGTTTGCCAAAACTTTGTAGGGTCGGTACGCCATCTTTCCACAGTGGCATCATCATGTACGCTGTGTATTCGGTAGTTTTTAAAGATGTTATAAACTTTGCCAAGAAGTACTGATCTGATCCGCCTGGGTATATCCGCTGTTCTGTTATAATTACTCACACCCACAGTCTCAGCGGCTTGTCAAACAGTAGCCTCTGGCAAATGTCCGGGGATGTGTTTAAATGCTACCATATATACTATCATTACGCCTTTAATATGGAGGTGGATCTCGCTGAAAGCTTAACTTGAGGCTCCACCGAGTGTTTTGGCAATAGCCTGCTGCGCCTCCTGCCGCCCAATTTGTTTCCTATCTTCCAGAGGCTGTTTTTTTTATCATCACCTTCATCGTCTTTTTAGCAACTCGGGCCTTCTCTTTTGAGACTTTAAAACGTTCAAATTTTGCAACGACTGTCTGAAATTCCGGAGCAGAAACATCCTTATCTTCGGCGGCTTTACTGACAAGGTCTACGATGATGTTAAGCTTAGAGGAAGCAATTGTTGCAATCTGACGATGCTTCGCAACTTTCTTATCCATCCGTGTTCTTCAATAATTACAGAGTACACTAACAACACCACATACAGCAGCAACACTTTCCATAGCAATCGCTGCTGGTGCAGCAACAATCGCAATCAAAACACCTATTCCAGCTACACAAAGTCCCACACTTGTTAGTTTAAGCACTGTGTCTACTGCTTCAAACTCATGGTAGACCCGTGTATATTTGTGGCTTAGACCTTCTCGAGTAGAAATCTCAGCTTCAAGGTAATTTTTTAATTGTGTCATATGTTGTAAGCGGAAATTGCTGGCTCCCTCCTCAGGAGGAGCTGATGGTAATGTTGGACAAATGTTGTCAGCAACCTTCATAGCTATTTTAATGGTAATGTTACTTCAATTGATAAATCATTATTATGTATGAGTTGGCCATATCCATCACGCACCTCTAAGGTGATGGTGTTCAACACATCTCCAGCAAGAGGACGCATAATGGGGTGTGAATATGTTACGTGGGTAGTTTCCCCTACTTCTTCATTAACAATCATTTTGCCAGTCTATTGCTAGGGCGCCCCTCAACAAAGTTTCGAGTGACATCTAATTCCAGAAGGTGAATACATATAGAAAGATTCCTTAAAATGGGAGGCATGTGATAACTCCTATATACACCTGCACCCACCCATTCATCCGTGAGATTCATTCCCAAGAAATATAGAAAGTCACTGCTGAATTTGACTTTACAAGTAGCCGGTACGACTAATTTGATTTGTAAAGTGCTTTGTTTTAAGAACATACCTCCTCTTCCTTCTGTTTCTATCTCCCTATCAACTCTTTTCTTGAGTGTATTGAAAGTATAGAAGCCTGGTTCAATGGTTACTCTTTTAATTCGCTTACTCTATAAATATCTAATTTCTAAAAATCCACGCTCCTTCAGGTTATACCAACCGCTGGTAAAGAACACATCTGTGATACCAACCTCTTTTACTTGAAGAGGGGTTTCTAGGTTTCTTGGTTTTCCGGTGACCAGATATGTGCTGTAATACATCGATTATCCTAATAACAATGTAACTTCAATGGGGAGATTGTGGTTATTGAAAGATTTACCATTATTTCGTACCTCTGAGGTGATGGTATTCAGCACGTCATTCGTAAGTCGATGCATTTTTGGATGACTATATCGTATATAAGTCATTCGTAAACTTTCGTCAACTTGGTATATAAGATGTAACCGTTTACTTCAAGTAAACATGTATCAGTCAATGTTTCAGGTACCAGAATCAGCTATTTTGGTGCTGTGAAATAAGCAGATCCATTTCCAATCGTAGCAATTGTAATAAAAGCCAACTCTCGTTGTATTGTTGAGGGGATGGTAAATAGAAGTCTTCTAGACGAGGCTCCGAATCTAGTCGAATAGAGTCTGCACCATAAACCTGGTTGTAAAATCTCATTGCGTCATCTACATTTCTGAAGGTCTGTACAGCACGTCTTTCTGCCAGTGGTCTTTGAGTCATCCTATCCAGCTTCTCTTGCCTATCACGAGCCCATCTGTCCGCAATTTTCCACAGCTTTATCATGACGCGTACGTTCTTCCTGTGCAGCAGGGTCCTGGGCAAGCTGAGTAAAAACAAAGTTTGAACCTGAAAATGCTAGAGCGTTTACTAAAACCCCACCAACAAGCAAGGCAATCGTAGCCATCATCTATGAGACACATATATTCAATTGGTTGGTGTAGTAGCGATTTGATCAGGAATGACCTTGGGAAATTAGCCACTCACGAGTCATAGTAGCTGCTGTAAAGTCCAATGTATGGAGTGCTACATCACGAGCTTTCATCCCTTATAAAGGTGGTGGCTTCAAGCTTTTCATAACAGCACTTCCTAGGACTGCATAGCCCGTGGCTAATAAAGCTATTGTTCCGCCCTGGTACAAGGAATTCATAACTTGGTTAGGCTGCGTCATTGTTTAGTATATATAACCATCTGCGGTTATGTTCAATTGGTTTTCAAGCATGGGTGGACTGGGGGGATGACTAGGTGTATGACAATTTTGAGCTAAAACGACAGTAGCAGAAGCAACTACGACAGCAGCAGCTAGCACACCCCATTAAATATCCCAAGAATCCCTAGGTGGATCTGTCTCTGCAGCCGCTACTCGCTGGGGTTTCTTCATTTCCCGAATTTCCTCTTCCAGTCTTCAAAGCGCTCGGTCTCCTTCGAATGCGGGACATCCATCGTTATCCGTGCCTTGCGTGTCTCCGCAGCACGTTTCCCGGCTTCCACCCTCTTGGGGTTTTTCAACCTCTGTATCTTCATTGTTTATATCCTTTGTTTTTGTATATTTAATATGACGTCCACTTGTAAGAACCATACTTACAGATGCAATCCAGAACCCCATTTATAAGATAGACCGCAACTCATACTTCTTAATGCAGTGTTTATAAAAGGATCTTCTCCAAGGTCTGTAGCAAGGGCCTGCTCACTGTCAATGTTAAGTATACTGGCTGCTGCACGTGCATATACATTTATTGCTGTTTTCCCCAACTGCCCAAGCTCTTAGTCTTTTTATCACCAAGACGGGCCTCATATACAGCATGCAATCGTTCCACATCTGCACCCGACATCTCTTGAAACTGTTAAGATTAAATATGCTTCCCTAAATAGTCCATGGACATGCCTCCATGGATAACGACAGCTAGCTGCTTGCGGTGGTTATCTTTGATGGCTCTTGCGATCGCTCACATAGTGTTTCTATAAAACTATTGATATTCATTATGACTCTACGAACACGCAATACAATGGGATAAATATACCACAGATGTAGTGCGAGTATGAATTGTTAATAATGCTGTGTTCAACATGGCGCTGGACATTACTTAACTATTACTAAGCACTAATTAACTATTACTGAGCATTACTGAACTATTACTAAGCATTACTACACTATTACTGAGCATTACTGAACTATTACTAAGCATTACTGAACTATTACTAAGCACAACTGAACTATTACTGAGCATTACTGAACTATTACTGAGCATTACTGAACTATTACTAAGCATTACTGAACTATTACTAAGCATTACTGAGCTATTACTGAACTATTACTAAGCACTAATTAAGAACTTACTGAGCATTACTGAACTATTACTAAGTATTACCAAGCATACTGAACTATTACTAAGCATTACTGAGCATTAATGAACTATTACTAAGCATTACTGAATTACTGAACTATTACTAAGCATTATTGAACTATTACTAAGCATTACTGAACTATAACTGAGCATTACTGAACTATTACTAAGCATTACTGAACTATTACTAAGCATTACCGAACTATTACTAAGAATTACTGAACTATTACTAAGCATTATTGAACTATTACTAAGCATTACCGAACTATTACTAGCATTACTGAACTATTACTATGTATTACTTAACTATTACTAAGCATTACTTACTCAATTGTGTACTCAAAAGGTGGTCCACTTTTTCACACAAGTTTAGCATACTTTGTACTTGATAACTTATCACGGATTTCTTGCCACTTTTCTTGTGGAATGCCTCTGTTTTCTTTTATAGCTAGATCAAAGCAATGAGCTGACTTGCAGTGAAGTAAAGCAATCCACTCAGTCTTTTCACATACATCAGTAACAACCGAGTTCCATTTTTGAGTTAACGCCCATAGCGAGTGCTGATGATGTCTACCTGAAAAAGCTAAATTTGATAATGCTCTCCTCTTTTTCACAAGGTCACTTTCTGCAGAAAATCATCGACTATGTAGAGGGTATGTATACCTTGGTAAAGCTTGCTTTTGATTTCAAGATATTTCTGCAATTTATCTACAGAGGGATCTAGAAAGAAGATATTGCAGTTGTCAGAAAGGGATTTGCGTTGTAACTATGTTTGATTGTAAGACCAGGTGGGGCATAATATAACAATTCTTGCAAATACGCCTGAATAGCTGGTTTCTAATAGGTTCAACACATACTGCGTCTTTCCAGAGCCTGTTTTACCGCATATAATCGCAGTGGGGATCCCTTGGCAAGTCCATTTTTATATAGCTTTTACATCTAACTCCACACTCTGGCTAAGCGACCGTTCTTGATAATCAGTTGCTTATCTGAGAGGACGAAGTAGTACATAATCACTGTACCTTCATCTGCAGGAGTGCAGTTGATCTCCAGAGTCATGCCTACGCTGCCGTTACCTAGCTTACGACCGTTACCATGTAGGGCGTCATCATCGGTGCTGCGCAGATCAAGAACAAGTGCGTATTATTTTTGGAGGTAATCTGATAAATCGATGTGATGTAGACCGATCTCCTGAATAACTAAGCCCACCTCGGGATTGAGGCCCTCGCCCATGGACAATCTACCTGAGCCGAATACCTTCGTAGCCTCGTCCCAGTGCTGGTATGGGGAGAACGCCTTGGGCATATAGCTGGTTAGGAACACCTTCAATGGTTACACTGACCTTGGTGATATCGGGGTTCATGAAAGTCTCAGGTTTTTGTGCAAATTCACCATCATCAACTGAATTGACGAACAACAGGACAACACCGCTGGTACTATGTCGAGGTAAATTCAAAGGGATAGTCCACACGGAGCTAGTGAGGTCTAGCATTTCTCTCCGGTGCCTCTGTATGTCTGTATAGTTTACCGGGTACTCATTCAACATTTCATTTCGGATCTCTGCTGCAAGGCTTGCTTGATTCACAACATCAAATTCCAAAGTCAAGTTCTTCAGAGTGTAGGAAGCTTTGGTGTCATCGCTTGCAATGATAAGCTTCTCGTTAGGTGCAAAGTATATGATGTATTCAAACCAATCGTGCAGACCTGATGGGTGAAATGGGGCGTGGCCACTCAAGAGACTAAAATCTAAAGGTATAGCAAATCTATTGCCAAAAGCTTTAGCAAGTGCGTTGTCACCCTTATTATCATCAGCTTTATCACTAGCACCTACAAAAATTTTCTCTACTTATACCCTGGTAGTCAGCATTATCTCTCGCGCTAGAGGAGAGCCATAGGTCTGCATAGTTGTAGAAGACATCTGCGCTGTCCAAACTCATGACAACCTCTCCTCCAAGTTGTACCTCTACTTTGCTCACAATGTTGCGGTCTATGTTGTTGATAATAGTGCGATTGGCATCTGTGCTATTCAGAGTGATGTTGAAGGCCAGTCTGACCGTGCCTGGGACAATGGCATCATGATGCTGCAGCGTCGGGAATTTTACAATCACATGATTACCTGCCGTGTTGGTTGGGGTATCAAGAGTAACTTGATTAGTTGTGCGTACACCTTTCACACCCAGACCTGTGCGGGTCCTTCGTGTAGGCGCTAGTTTCTTTCCGTAATTCATTGCCATATTAAATATATATGTATATGTCTAATATAAGATGAAACTAGCAGAGATATATTATAGCCCTCAAAGGTATTGAAGAGGAACTCCAGCTATTAAGAAACTTGCAAAAACTACAAAGGTGTCTGAAGATGAATCCCAGGCTTGGCTAAAAAAAAAGCAGGCTATGTGGCAGATCTACCTACCTCCTCCCCGCTATATACCACGACCTAAGTTTGACATTTCTAAACCAAATCAAGTCCATCAACCGACCTCTTGTTTCTACCACATGACAAAGTGGGACGTAAGACTTATAAATATGCGCTAGTTGTGGTCGATGTTGTCAGTCGGTATAAAGAGGCTGAGCCTTTAAGATTGAATATTCAACAGAGGTTGCTTCTGTTTTACCCGCATCTATAATCGTAGTCCACTCGATTGGCCGAAACTACTTCAGGTGGATCCAGGGCGTGAGAACATGGCTTCTGTAACTGACACACTTGGAGAAGCACAGTGTTGAGGTGAGACGTGGAATCCCAGACGTTCATCGCAATCAAGCTTTTGCAGAGCGGTTTAATCGTACACTAGCAGAACGGTTGTTCGACATCAGTATGCTCAGGAAATGAAATTGCCTAAGGGGGAGAGATCGACAAAATGGGCAATGGGTGGAGAGACTACCTGCCGTTGTTTCAGCTTTAAACAACGAAGTCACACGACTGATTGGGAAGAAGCCTGTTAATGCTATCAAAGCTTAAATGGTGAAACAGAAACCAGCATCTCCAGCTGATCGCCCTGTTGGCTTGAAGGAGCAAAAAGTACCTACCGATGTTGTACTACGTTATCTATACCAAGCAGGTGAGCTGGAAGGAGGTCGACGTCGTGCTACAGACCCTGTGTGGTCTGTTAATGTTTATCGGATAGGACGGTATGTTACAAAGCCTGGAGAGCCTGTCCTATACTATCTCCAAGATGGTCTGGGCCGTGGATTTGTCCGTGAAGAGTTGTTGATCATTTCTCAAAACACCGAGCTCCCACCAAAATAATGCAACATGCAATTAGAGATAGAGTATCATATTGATATAAGATGTCAGTACGTGCACAGAACAAGTGTTATTGGCTGCCGCTAGGTAAGAAAGAAACGTGTGGAAACCCGCTATGTATGATTAATGCTGGCAGCATCGAGTAGTGATTAGAAATGGTAAACGTCCAATGTACCATGCCGCAAGTGTGGGGTTGGTGTTTATTCTCGGACACAACTTTGCCGTGGTTGTGGTGGTAAAAGGGTCGTTAAAAAGATGCTGCGCATTGAAAATCAAGTTCGTACAGACTTTCAAATATGCTTGCTGAAAAGATGCTGTTGCGACACCGGTATCATAGTATGCCATCTGGTGTGACGTCCTATTAGAGATATACCATATTATAGTATACAAATCAGGTGCGACAACCTATTAGAGACATAACATACCATAGTATACAAACCCAGCGCGCAACTCTGATACGATAACCAATTAGAGATAAGATAACATAATATACAAATCTGGTGCGTAACTCTGATACGTTAACCAATTAAAGAAATAACATATTATAATATACAAATAAGATAACCAATTAGAGGTATAACATAACATAGTATACAAACCCGTGCGTAACTCTAATACAATAAGCAATTAGAGATAAGATATAAGATAGTATACAAATCTGGTGCGTAACTCTGATACGATAACCAATTAGAGAAATAATATTCTATAGTATAGCAGCATATGATGAATAACTTAAATAGAACTGCACTTAGAAGAGAGAGAGAGAGTCGAGGCGTTGAAAAACTATGTGGTTCAAAACAATATCCTGCTTAATGACCCATCAGGCAAAATAGAAAATCATATTAAAAAAGACTACATAAATGCCATCATCGCTCATAGGTATCTGTCAGCCCGCAGACCGGTTCCTGCACCGATTCCTGCACTGAGAGCACCGAGACCCGTGTCTGCTCCGAGAGCACCGAGACCCGTGTCTGCTCCGAGAGCACCGAGACCTGTGTCTGCTTCACGGCTCAGAAGGGCCCATGGGGTAAATGGCAATTACCTCTGCAGTTGGCAGATAAACATCGTAGATGGGCACCGATTGGGAGCTGACCCACTAGCCCTTTTGGATGATGTTCGCCCCGCAATTTACCGGAAGGTAGCAGAAGAGTTGGAGCCCTTCGCGGATTAAAATTCCAGTTAGCACTCAGAGTGGGGCTGAAGAAGAATAATGGTGATGGAGAAACAGAATTCACAAACCAAGTATTTCGCAGCCGTCAGATGGATGTCCTGCAAGTGGGTGAGATTGATGTAGCGCTCAACAATGCTTTCCCACGCATAATAGAATCTCTTGAGCAATGGACTCGGAGAAGGTCAGGATGGGTGGTGGATAGAGTGCAGGACTTCTGGATAAATATTGCCCGGTACCAACCACTACGAGGTGGCTGGGTTGAGAAGCTGGGTTGTGAGTGCATCACCCACCACTATGGCCTTTGGCTACAGGGTTAAGCGTACAATATATATACATATAAATATATAAAGAAAAAAAGAAAAACATTTTGCAATAGTAGTGGGTAAAAAGTGTATTAGAACCCGTCCACCAAGTGAAATAAAAAACGATCGCAGTCTGAGAACCAGTGGAAACAAAAATTATGCAAAAATGGTCGCAAAAGTGGCCCAGAACCAAAAGTGCGCCAAAACTGGTGGAAACAAAAACGACCGCAAAAGTGCGCCAGAACCAGCCTTTTGCATACTACTGAAGTTTTCTAGTGCTTGATGTATTTCCTTCTTCTTCTTTTTTTCGTTTTATTAAAAAAGAAGAAAACCGTGGAAAGTGTAAGATAAAGGAAAATTTTCGGAAAATGCACAAAATACGAGATATATTTTCGGAGATTATTTCTTTGTATTATTACTCTGTTGTATGGTGAATCATCATTTACTTGTCAAAATTCTAACAAATCATATACTTTGTAATGTGTACACAAACAACATAAAATGTTATTGTATTTTAGATACTTGCAAAAAAAGATATTTGATGTTATCTTATATTAGAATAATACAAATTATAACCTGCAAGGTATGACATCAAAAAAACCAGTAAGTCTTTCAAATGGACTAAAAGTAAGAAATGAATTAACATCGTGATGTATATAGTATTTTTACACTTTTCGGAGTTTTTATCGAAGAATGTTTTGCATTAAAATATTTTTAACATAATCCTTACTTACCTCAAAACCGCACAATCTAATATCTGAGGAAATTTTTAGATGTATTATGGTGGATTTTCCAGGAAAAATCCTGTGGCGAAACGATAGGAAAATTTCCATGTGATTCATACATACACCTGTACACGAGTGCTGAGCTTGCAATGACGTCATCTGTTGCATATGCATAATAAGTAAATCACAAATGAGGTCAAATAGTTGAAATGAAAAGTATGTGTTGTGAGCTACGTAAACAGCGGGCATGCGCTCTCTGCTGGTATTAAACAGATTTGAGAGTTGCGCTAACCTGGTTGTACTCTTTTTTGGGCAAATTTTAAAGGTTTCTTGTCCTTAGAAAAGAATATTGTGTTGGTGGCAATGTAATATGGACGTTGGCCCCAAAGGTGGGCTATCTTATGAACTAATATTTGGCCGGATATGGGTCAGATAAAGCAGTTTACCGAAACTAAAATAAAACACGTGACTTACGTGATATTTGTAAATGCGCAATTTGCTGCCAGACCCGAAGACAGCTTAGAGAAAGTCGGGTGGGGGAGGGGAGGGGGGGGGGAGGGGGGACGAGGGGAGCGACAAAAATATTAATATGGACACAAATATTTGTATCAATAAATTCAAAGACTTTTCCATGTATATTGGTCTGCTGAGAGAGGACCAAAGGCCCTAGGCCAAATTAGTTTATAATTAAATTAGTTGTCATCAGGTTGTGGGCCTAACGTTAAGCTAAGATACAAAGAATATTGGACCGACACGACACACTAGAATTGATAATACATATGCCACAGATGGCGTCATATGCAAATTCAGTATAAGTGTCTTCCAGATAAACAGCTCCGCGTGATAATGGTGAACCATTTCGATGAGTATATCATATGAGCCCAGGGAGCTGTTACTTTGATGAGACAGTCTGAGCGGGTGCACTGCACCTGGAAGGTGAAGTAAAAAGCTAAAAGTCCCAGTGGTGTCTGGCATTCCCAACAAATTACCAATTGTCTTGTCAGGATTTGAGTTAATAATTTGACCAGCAACTTTAAATTATGTTGCTAAATTGTTATAATCTTCAATTTAAGACAAAAAAATAACCTATAAAATCGAATGATGTATAAGAACATATATTATATCGATTTACACAAATGACAATTATGAATCAAACCCATTACCAGTGCTTTGATTAAATTTGGCATGTTTTGTGATTCTTTGTAGGCTAGAAGGGAGCAAGGAATCATTATGATCGTCACTACTTCACTGAGCAAGCAATTTCAAATTACTCACTTACTTGTCAAGACATGAAGAATTTGAATACTTTATTAGCTTATAAGGCTACCATAATAGTTCATGAACCGTAACTATAGAATTATCTTCTGATAAAAAAGTAAAATCAAAATAATCTCAGGGGCATGCCTCCACCCCTCTGAATCCACCACTGCAAAGAGTTGTAATAAAATGTTCCTTTGCTCATAATATTGTAACCGATAGGATCTTATTTGCTGTTTGCGTCTTATAATGCACCCCTAAATTCATCAACAAGAGGTCGGAAACAACCAAACTAAATAGGTGGCATGCATCAACATTTGCCTGAAAGCATGCAACACACTTTGTTTATTATAATGACACAAGGGCGTAGGAAGCAAGGGAAGCTAGGGGGGAAGCTTTAGCCCCCCAGTCAAAATCTAGGGGGGCTAAACTATGCTTTAGCCTCCCCCCCCTCCTTTCTTCTCATATACGAAAAAACCCTGATAAGACTTATTTATACCCACTTTGAATAATATAACTTGATAGGATATTGTCATATGTTTTAATTTCTTCAATTATGTTGATAAAAAAGGTAATACAATTTCGATGGAGACTTTATTACTTCTTAGCACTCTCATAATCGTTTTGAGATGATCGAAGCTGTATTAAACATAACATTTGCATGCTATCGCAGACTCCGAGTGCAGGCAGCATAATTTTTTTTCCCAGAAGTGTTTAGGGCAATTTGCGTTTATTCCGTTGAAAATTAAACAGTGGTTTAGAAGGATTTTCAATTAATATCAATGCAAATTGTCCTAAACACTCCTGGAAAAAAGGCGTGCGGGCATCTGTGACACGTTCATTCTTCTTTGGAAAAAAGAGGAAAAATGCCCAAAGCGCCAAATATGCCCAAGAAACCATGCCAAAAACGAGGCTTCTGGGTAGTGATGGGGGTCAAGGTCCTTGGAGAAATAAAAGTTCAGCCTCATCCCCCTCCCCCTCCAAGAAAAAAAAAAAAAAATTGTTCCTACGCCACTGTAATGACATACTGTATATCTCAGTGTTATTAGGATTCCAGTACTCACTCCTCCTACAAGAGGTTCACAATCGTTTGAGGGCTTGTGAGGGGGTAAGGGGGACAACCTCCAATAAATCGTCACTAGAAATTTATCAGATAATTTGATCTTTTATCAGTTTAAATTTTCTGACTTGGTGCATCACGAACCTAGATTTTCTAATGTTTCTGATTTCTCCAAATGATCATATCCTAACTTTCGTGATTCATGATCAACCCAAAATATATTTTTACAGACATATTGTATCAAATTATTCCATATTGCATCAAAACTTCCAAGTGGTGGGGTAGGAGGGAAGCAAACTACATAATTTGAATACATTTCTGTTTTGAATACATATTTGTTTGAAAACCTTAAATTATTTTCTCTCTCCCACACCCCAGACACATCCACAGATGCATAGCTCCTGATCTAATTGATTGTGAATATCTCAACAAAAGAAAAATCTTTCCAGTAATAAACACATTGTCTCTTCACAAAGTTGTACTCCATTTTTCTATAACAACACAAAAAAAAAAAAAAAAATCCGAAATATGACTTTTGAAGGTATAAAATATATTTGATATTCTCACTTTCTTTCTATTTAAATTCAACCCATCTATCTAAAGTACTGATAAGGAACAGTTAAATGCAAATCAAATTGTGACCAACCTGTAAGATACATAAATTCATAAATTTTATTGCATCTTACGATCATAAAACCTCACACATTAAATTCAAAATATAGTTTTTAGGATACTAAGCAATTGTTTGATAACTATAATGAGTTGAATGCTTTTTCGTTAAAACTAAAACTCATCAAATATATGTTCCTCACAAAAAACATGTGGAAGACATAAGATTTTATCATTATTTACACATGAAAAGGTAATGACCTGGAATGAATTCCACAAGTGTTAATGTGCATTGGACTAATAAAGTACCTCTTAAAGAAAGTCTTGATCGAAAATTAGGAGCTTCTTTTTGCAAAGTCATGGCAATTTTGGAATTAAAGGATCTAAGTTTTGATACTCCCGTTGTTGAAAAAAAAGATTTGTTAGAAATATTTACGGTTGACTTGACCATTCCTATCAAAGGTTTTTAGTACTGTCACGTGCATTTCAATGAGTAGTATGCATGTAGGCCGAGTGCTCCTTTAAAAGGTGTGGACACCTGTTAATACTGCTTTTTACTTGTACACATCACCGTCACATATTAATACTACTTTTTACTTGTACACGATGTCACCGTCACCTGATAATACTACTTTTTACTTGTACACTATGTCACCGTCACCTGATAATACTGCGTTTTACTTGTACACAATGTCACGTTACCTGATAATACTGCTTTTTTACTTGTACACAATGTCACCTGTTAATACTGCTATTTACTTGTACACGATGTCACTGTCACCTGATAATACTGTAGAACAATGGAAACACTCCAATAAATATTTTGTCCTTCCATTATCAATTTGAACTTTTAACATCACTACCAATGCTTTGACATGGTAATTTCATGCTTTGTCATGCTGTCATTACTGTTGATCATAAAAAGTTAGTTAAATGCATCCGAGCCATTAGGCCTACAGGGCCAGTGCTCATCACCGGCGAAAGCGGATGAGAGAATATGACTCCTCCTGGACGGACGCCAGTCCATCTCAGGTTAACTTCCAAACAGTGCTGGTATTCATTTCAAAGCTGAGTGGAGCAAGTAAAGTACAGTGCTTTGCTCAAGGACACAATGCAGCACTCTCGGCAGGAATTGAACCTGGAACTTTTCACATAGTACGAGCATGACTCCTTACCCACTGAGCAACTGCACCTCCATTATATTTATAATAATCATACATTCCTAATGTAAAGAGCATAATTCACCTTATTCTCTACAACCAGATGCATCACCCATGACACATTGCCCTCATTTACTCACATAGGTTATAGACACATTTTCCCCTCTCTTCCATCACCATCCATCCATAAAGACTAGTTTTCAGTTCTTGTCACACGCACAAGAAATGATTGAGACATTTTGTTGCAATTTTTACATTATCACACATGATAAAGTGGCTAATTATTTTGTTTAATGCATGTAATGACAAGATTTACTGTTCTCATTACATGTCAGCTTACTTCCCTACAGAAATGGTTGACTGAGCAGAAATTCATGTCTCTTCTCACTGATTTCACACACTACTGGTCAAGAACTACATTATCCATGTTGACATACATTGTAGAATGAATAGTTACCACTTATCAAAAGGAGCTGTGTAACTTGGTTTAATACAGGCCATACTATGCATGTAATTAAAATCCATATAAGGCACAGAAATTAACTTAATTTTAACAGGATGTCACATCGGAAAGTTGTAACCATTCTGATAGGCTTGACAAGAATTAGACTGAACAAACACTCTATTGAGCTAAATAAGAATTCAAACTCACATCAAGAGTTAAATCATTATTGCATATTTTCTATTTCCATCCTTCTCATCCACTATTGTGGATTACTTCAGTAGTCCACTTTATCTTATATGAAAGAGGGCTTTAAAAAAAAAAAAAAATGGTGAAGAAACCGTTCAAAAATCTTATTCCGTTAAGGAGATATCCAAGTTTAAAACTCTGGTCTTATCTTTGTAGAAATGACTGGTGTAGGAAGTATAGTAAACTCTGGTCTTATCTTTGTAGAAATGACTGGGTAGTAAGTCTACTATGGAAGGTTATCCTCACATTCTTAACAATTTTTAATATATTTTAAAGAAAATATATCTAAGTTCTTTTACGTTCTTTTACGTTCAATTACGTTTCCTCTAACTTTCTTCAGGTGGTAAATTATACTTATTCCGTTTTACTACTTTCCTGACATATCCAATGATTTTTAAGCCACAAAATCGCAGGACAAAATATGAATGATAGAATACATAAAGAATTTGAGGAATCTGAGGCAGTAAGATCACAACTAGTCTAATTTCAGTCGTTTCTACACAAATGATACCAAGTTTCAAACTTGAATATCCCCTTAACAGAATAAGATTTTTGACTGCTTTCTTCTCCATTTTGTTTCTTTTAAAGTCTTCTTTCATATAAGATATACTTGCTTGACCACCAAACTAATCCTTTAAATAGATTTATCAATGCATTGCTTTTACAGAACTACACATTGTTGTCTTTAAACTTATGATGTATACTTTGTGTCAATTGTTGGCTACCTCTTAACAAATTTGATTGATATTGATACAAAATATTGAATAGAAAAGCACTATAATCAACCCCACACTATACCACATACCTGTGTATATATGCTTAGAGGGTAATTATTTTAATAATGCCTGGCAAACTAAAGCAGGAGTTTAGTCAGTTAGGCAAGCAAAGCAGGTTTAACTATGAAATACAATCCCCCCATCCACCACCACAAATAAAAGGCAATACCAATTTATAATTAAAATATTTTATTCTTCTTCTTTGTTGTGTTGACAAATCTGGACATGTAAATTGTGTCACCCTCTCTTCTTCTTGTATACACCTATACTATGCTGACATGGGCAAAGACTTGCATACTGTACATACTGTAAAGCATAAAAACAAAATAGATCTTTCTAAAAATTTCATCTTCAAATAAGTAAACTTTGTTAATGAAATTTAACCTCATTCTCTTTAATAAAGCAGTAGATGGGTTTCGGAGAAAAATACCCCTAATTTGGCAAACAAAATAGAACAAACTGTGTTGATGATAAATTGAATGTCTTTAACAGAGTAAAATTAAGAGTGGGTGTAACGTGTGGAAGAAATCAGTTAAGAGTTCATCACTTTTTAGCGCAAAAGTGGTATAATCGCCAGGCCTAATAATCACCATCTTATATCAAAGAATAAGGGCCTTTATTTCAGGTTGTAGATCACTTTGTTTGATGACACCATCATTAGTTTGGATAAAAGACAGCAATTATTGAAAAATAATCCAATGGCCAAAAGCATCAGCAGCTGACAGCCACAACACAAACTCAACACACAGATGCACCCATAAATTGATGTCTTTATATTAAAGATTCTAACCTGTGTACATATTTTCCCCCTGAATATTGTTTTATTCCCCAGAAAATTTTAAGTGACATATTTTGTCGGAAAATAGGCTTTCCCCCCATGAAACAAAACTGCCCCTCTCTTACCCCCCCCTTTTCCTCCCATCCATGAAAATCCTGGCACCGCCACTGCCTACACATAAGAAGAAATAAATATCCAATGCTCTCAATCTGAACTTTCTGGGTGTTCTGTTCTACAATAATGATAATAATTATGAATAGAACATACTACACTTTTTGGTGACAAGGGCATAGGGGCCAGAATTTCTATACTTTTGCCAGAATTTGCACAATTTAGACCGATTTTGGTAGGATGATTGGCAGCCAGCATCAGTGCTGTACCACTATGATTGAGAGTTGCTTTGTAGAATCTTCACTGAGTTAATGATCATGTCACAAAAGTATTTTGCCTGTGCTTGGTGGGGATGACTTATGGTGATGATTCTTGTGTATAGTAATAGTCACCAAGCTCATGAACGATGATAATCTTGCTGTACAGTACAGTATATACTTATCATACTTATGGTCCCCATTTCTACTGATGGTACTGGTGCATACTGATGGTTCATGTGTATATTGGCTATCCTTCTGTATATGGTTTCTGTATACAGATGGGTCCTTTTAGTCCAATGATCAGTTTCATGGGTATACCGATAGCCCATGGTGTTATAACAGTTCTGGAATATATTAATGGTGTTTTATGCTGATGTCGTCCAAGTAATGAAAAGTAACATCTCCTGTTTATAAAAAGGGATCCTCTGAATTTTTCTAGCCTGTGTCAAATGATGATATTCCTTACAGAAAGGTCTGCTACAGTATGTATGCTACAAGAAAAAAGATCCTTAACCTTACCAAAGGCAAAACTATTGAACTGGTATAAGTGACTGATTTGGCAGTCTAGCTTATTGTGTAACCGGTACAAGTGACTGATTTGGCAGTCTAGCTTATTGTGTAACAGGTACAAGTGACTGATTTGGCAATCTAACTTATTGTATAACTGGTACAAGTGACTGATTTGGCGGTCTAGCTTATTGTGTAACTGGTACAAAGTGACTGATTTGAGTGTCTAGCTTATTGTGTAATTGGTACAAGTGACTGATTTGGGGGTCTAGCTTATTGTGTAACTGGTACAAGTGACTGAATGGCGGTCTAGCTTATTGTGTAACTGGTACAAGTGATTGATTTGGGGTTTAGCTTATTGTGTAACTGGTGCAAGTGACTGATTTGGCGGTCTAGCTTATTGTGTAACTGGTACAAATTCAGTATTCACCCAATTTGATATTTTCCTTGTGCTGTTTCACGTTTGGTTTTTCAAATTGTCTACCAATTTACAAAGCTAGTATTTAGAACAATAAGGATGTTTTGCCTTTAATATCAAGTACCAGTGGATTAATGAAAACAACCCTCAACAAAAAAATCGGTGAAACATTTTTGGTTTGCAGAAAAAAATCACTTTATCATTAAAGGCACAAGCTGTGTGAAACAGGAACAACTTCTTCCATGTATATTTCCTCTTATTTTTTAACAAAAAAAAATTTATCTGTCAGAAATTACTCTAATATAAACCAAAATGGAAAATTGATTATATCTCCCTAATGCATCAAATTAAAACTAATGTTTCACTACCTAAACTTCAAATTGAAACTTTGCATAATTATCTCTATACCCTGTAAAGTACTAGTCGAAGACCTTTCCACCAATATTAACAAGTAACAAAATATATACTTTTTTCTTAGTCGTGAAAATGAATGATGATATGAAGTTTCTATTTATGCAAATGTTAAAGGAGAACTCGGCCGATGTGTGAAGGTGTTATATTCTCAAGTCTCTAACGCATTTGAATAAACTTTACTTGCAAATGATGGTGCTGATAACCTTTGATATGAAGTATTAAACAGCGGCATAGAAGACATTCAACAAAAAGTGAAGGAAATTTAACAAAAATTGAAGATATTTTACAGGAATTGATGCAAATTTCTTAAAAATGAAAAAAATTCCCCAAATTAAAAAACATTTCACAAAAAAATGATGCAAATTTCACAAAAAGTTAAGTAAATTTCCCAAAAATGAAGGAAATTTTACAAAAATTGATAAAAATTTTCCAAAATAAAGACAATTTCACGAAAATTTAACAAAATTTTCAAGGGAATTGGTTTAAACTTCCCAAAAATGAACAAGATATCCAAATAATGAAGCAAATGTTGTGAAAACTGTAATATAAATTTCCGAAAAAGAAAAAAACTTTTCAAAAATTAAGGAAATTTTCTGAAAATTGAAGCAAATTTTGTGAAAACTGAAAATAAATTCCCAAAATGAAGAAAGCTTTTCGAAAATGAAGGAAATTTTACAAAAATTGAATGAGATTTCACTTGCCCTCCCCTAATGAAATTATTGGGGGGGCCCACCCTGGTCCCCTGGGTTCCTAAGCCACTGTTAAAATCAACTGTAGTAATCCTCTCTAGTAATAGAGTTTCTACATACAAGGACGTTGATTTGGTACAAAAATGGACTTCTTTTCACTAGTTGGCAGTTGAAATGTAGCTCAGCATTTTGTCCATTTATGAATTATTCCAAAATCTGTCATGAGTGACGAAGTGATGCTTTCACCAAAAATAAATGTTCCCATAGCAATAAGAAGAACTGCAACGCTCAATAGCATCCTTTGCTTTCTCACAGATGTGGCCGAATGTTTGAGGACGAATTGAAAAAGGCACAGACCTAAAGAGAGAAAAAGATAAGGTTTAGGAAATTCAAAGAATGAACAACAATGAACTGCATTCATGCATCAAACCAACTTAATTTTCTGCTTTTTTTGCTGGTGGTGATGTCAAAGTGCGCTCTGATTTTAGTTTAAGTTTTAAATAGTGCAGTGTAGTTTCAAATAGTGCAGTGTAGTTTTGAACACTGTAGTGTAGTTTCAAATGCAGTGTACAAAAACAATTCTGTTTATGGAACAAAAGACCTCACATAAATCTCAAATGAGTTTGTTTGTTTGTTTGATGAGAGCTTAATGGCACTACAACAACGAGGATTAAATTGTGCCTGAGAGGTCAGATCATTCTAGAGGTAGGAAGGAAAGGAAACAAATATGCTTCAGCTCTTTTCTCAACTTAGTTAATCTTAAAGTGTGTTTTGCAATGCATAGCAATACTGTGTATCTCAATCAATCCTGATGCTCTCTTGCCAGAGACTTACTTCTCCAGGTTTTATATGGTACATGCAACAATGTCAGATGGACCTTTTTACCTTTTTACTAAAAACGCCAGTGATAAATTAACATTTTACATCAACACAATGGTTTCAAGAAGTACAGGTCTCACAAGCACTTGCAAGGCTCTTCACTTGTGAAAGCCTAAAATAAAGCACCCTTAAGTTTCCCTATTTCAATATTCAACAATGAACATCAACTCTAAACTTCAGTAACATCTTTTCTCTAAAACCTGATAATATAACTTTTTCACATATTCAGATTTAAAAATAGAAAATGATGAATCAGTAAATTTAATAATAATAATAATAATAATAATAATAATAATAATAATAATTATGATAATAGTAATATTAGTAATAATAATAATAACAATAATAATAATATTAATAATAATAATAATAATGATAATAATAATAATAATAATAATAATAATAATAATAATAATAATAATAATAATAATAATAATAATAATAATAATAATAATAATAATAATAATAATAATAATAATAATAATAATAATAATAATAATAATAATAATAATAATAATAATAATAATAATAATAATAATAATAATAATAATAATAATAATAATAATAATAATAATAATAATGATGATGATGATAATATTATTAGTAATAATAATAATAATAATAGTAAAAATAATAATAATAATTTTAGGCTAAGTTTCATTACAAAAGTGTAAATAAAAAAGATAAGTCTTTAGTTGTCTTTTAAATGTATCCAATGTCAGTGAATATTTCAGGTGAGGAGGTAGATGATTCTAGAGTTTAGGTACTAATGCTGAGAAAAAAATATCACTAAAGTGAGTTCTTGTTAATGGTTGTAGAAGCTGAAAAGAATCCTCAGAACATAGAGCACAACTTGGAGTATAGGTTGAAATAAGACTGCTAAGATAAACTGATGCTGTACCGTGAATAGACAGACTGAAAAGTCAGAAGAATTTTGATAATAATATGCTTTTCAAAAGTAAGACAACTTTAATTTACTGCAAAGGGCATGTTTTGCCTGTCAGAAAAGATCCTATAAAAAGTGATGGCTCTCCTAAGATTTTAATTAAAGTGACAAAAGAAGAGCATCCTGTATTACAATTAAAGACTAAGATTACGATGACAGGTTGAAGGATTTCTTATGACAGACAGAGGAGCGCAGCTTCTATCGCTTACTCTGTCATCTTTCTTCTCAATTACAAAGGTTCTTGAGATATACATGAAAGCATGGATGTATAGTAGCTCCGTGGCGAAAGACAGAAAGAAAATAGTATAATGTACATTTCAGATCATGTAAGTGAGCAGCATGTCTTAATGAACTCTCAATCAAAACAAAAAGACAAAAGAATTTCTAGGCCCAGTTTTGTAACAATGTTTAAAGGGTTTATGAAAGCTACATACATGTTGGAAATAACAGTTTTAGGAATTGAAGTTGAGCAAATTGTGAGGATTTTTATCACCATCAAAAATTGAGATTATTTTTTTATTCCTTTATTAATACATTTACAATGTGACCCATTCAACTGAATCACCAACAGGGTAGATACAAGTAAGGTAAAACAAAAAGATGATTAAAAATATTTAAAGTACATATAAATTAAGATAAAAAACATTGACAAAACTAGCTAAAAATCTAAAAACAATAAACATGTTGAATAGTACCATTAAAGCACAATAAAAGACTGTAAATGCACTATACAGTAGTTGAAATCTTTTTTTTGAACAGGTAAGTTTTGTGGTGCCATTTAAAGTCATTAAAGGTGGAATTAAGCATAACTGAAGGTAAAATACTCCACAATGCACAAGTGCCAGGAGTAAGCTCTATAGTATCTCCCACATATTTCAAATAAGATTTAAGCAAAGAGTAGGGTTAAGGTACTAGACAGTCTAGTAAAGCGAATGGGATTGCACATATCTAAATGCTAGTAGGATGGACCAGAAATACACTGATTTAGTATGGGATGAGCAACCAATGGAAATTAAACAAGTTTGGTGTAATGTGATCAAATGTATTGCCTATGGATAGCAGCATCGTTCTAAAGTCTCTGGAAAAGTTTGATTTGATAGTTTGGTAGTCCGACTAATAAACTAAACTATTACCAAAATCAAGTCTGGAATTAATTCATAAAGACATGAAGAAGAAAAGTCAGCAATCTTGATAACAAATCTTCAAATGTTTCATACACTTGAGATATATTCTTATGGAAGCTTGAAAACATTTTCGTTTATAAAATTCTGATGGCAATTAAGTATAATTAGTGGTAAAAAGGCTACTAACCATTTCATTATTCTTAGTAATATCTACCCAATATACCAACAATACATTACATTATTTGTTACATCCATCTCCAGTTTAATATCAGGTCAAGTCTCAGAAAGCTATCAACTTAGAGTTACGAAGATATTTCCTTCCGGGAAAATTTGCAGAGAATGAAGAAATTGTGGCAAAGCAATGAAAAACAACGGAATTACATTTAAAGATAGAAAGAAACATAATTGAAAATGGCATAACTTACCTTTATTGATTCACAATAATTCACAATAATTTACAATGGTACACACTGAAGTCCCAAGTGGACTAGTTCTGCCTAATCAAATTAACATAACACTTGGAAACATATTTTACATTTATATCATTGAGGATCCCAATCAAAAAGGTAACAATGTAACGATAGGGGGAAGGAGGTGTACCAAAGTCAATCTCAGCGGCAACTAAGTCATTTGTTGTTTATATCAATGAACTAAGGGCACAGTATACAAATTAAAGGACTAGACCGAAAAATGAGGGCCCTCGTTTTTGCGAATTTTACAGGTATATTATCCACAATAGATTGATAAACTTCATGCCTCCAGACCGGTGTGAGGGCAAAGGTCACTTGAATATTCATATTAACCAGAAAATTGCTATTGTGTGCTCGATAAGCATTTGATTTTTTTTGGGCTTCCTAAATATACACCCTCACTCTTCAGCCTATAGAGTGAAAATTTTGAAAATCTCTTGCAAATCATGAAAATAGCAATACATTCCATCAACATTAGATTAAACAATGAGCAATTTTACAGCCGAAGAAACAATAAGCAAAGTTGTGATACTGTATCATCAGCATGAGGTGTACCTCCGCTTTCCATTTAGTATGCACTGCAGCCGCCAATTTTGGCCAAAATCAACGGTTGCACATCACACACCTCGCCAGAGCAAGGGCAACCTAATATGATATCATTATTTGCTTGGCCTGGCACAGCTACGATCTAATTACATTGCCAACACGCACGAGTGTAATATGATGCCTCTATCTGATGCACGTTGGGCATATTATTAATGCCCCTATGATAGCATACTGAAAGGAAAGGGCTTGCACACTTAATGAGCTCACTGGTTTCTTGATCCATTTCACCAATTTTCAATCCTCTACTACCATACTTTTAAAGAGGGTGGCTTATTCTGACTGAATTGTTTTAAATTAGTTACACCTCCAAACAAAATTTATCTGAGAAAGAGTTCTATAAGTCAGTAATGGAAATGGGGCAGTTTTCTCAATTATGTATGCTGGGAAAATTGTATACGACAATGAATGATGATTTGGTGGCAATTTATATCTATCACATATAAAAGGTTGGTTGGTAAACTGCACTTCAGCAATCCCATGTGCCAAAGGGTTAGCAAGGAATATTAAAAGGAGACACCAAGATATAGGAATTCACTTCTATGCTATGATAGAAGACATAAATATAAGTCATTGGCCAAAATTTTACATCTTCCAAAGCAATCTAACATATATTTCCCAATTGATAAAAACAATAATTCTGCTAAAAAAAAAAAACTAAATCATAATGGGGGCATCGTTTTTCTTCATACTACATGTACCCTCTAAATATGACATCATCAACATAGTTCTTGATAAAAATATAATGTATTTCCTCATAATCTATTTGAAACTTTCTAGCTTAAAGTAGAGAGGTTGGTTTGTAAGAAAGACTTCTTGGGTGCTATTGGTGTGATGGAGTAGCTGATTTGAAGCATGAGACACAAAGAACAAGTAAGACTAGATATGAAGTATTGACAAACTTAAAGAAAGAGAATGATCAGAGAAAAACACTAGACCAAAAATCATGTTATTCCATTAATGAACTGAAAGCCCCTGTAAAAGACTATTTTCATCAACATATAAGAGTACACACTAGAAAAAGACTATTTGAAATATATGTTGCAACAAGGAATGTTTGTTTATTTGTGTTTAATAATTAAAGTCACATGTGCTAAAAGAGGTAATTTATGAATGCTTAATTGTTTGGTGCTTGGGCTGAGTGCAAAGAGAAGTGTTAGTCATGTGGCAGTGCTATGAGCTTATAGTAAATGATGATGCTAAGGTTAAATGTTAGAGGGAGAGAAAGGGGAAAAAACAGGCTATAAGACAAATTTTGCGAATACTTACCCGGAAAAACAAATATAAAGATTGCGGCAAGACCACCAATTACTGAAATCACAACTCCAATGTCAGGAAGCAATAGAGCCAGCACTAACGATGACAGCACCCAAGCTGTGGTCTCAACTAGTCTCCTTGTCTTTTCATAGATGTCTATATCACTGGATGCCATTCCTCTGCAATTCTTATACATCGTTTCTATTGCTAACCTATGGAGAATTAATTAATTTATATACCTTTTACATTTCTCAATTTGTACCTTTTGTGCTCCAAAAGTACAACTGATTCATTATACAAGGCCCCTGACACAGGTTTGCGAATGAAAATTATTGCAGGTCCATGTCAAAGCCCCTCCTCACCCCAAATCCCGTGTGATGGCCCGTCATACATAAAAAAGCATGCAAATAATTCAAAGCACATTAGTAAAGGCACTGCTTAAAAATTTGTTCTGCAATTTTGAAGCAACAAACTAACCACATTATTCAACAAGATTAACTTTGCATCATAACATTGAGATACATGTATAAATAGGTCTAAGCTCAGTGCACCACAACTGGTTATCAAAGGCCGTGGACATTGACTTGGTTGTCGATGTTATGTCTGTCCGTACGTCGTACCTGTGTTCTCGTCAGGGTCGTATTAAGCGTTTCGTGATAGCATTTGTACTATCATAACCGAATACGCAGGCGACGACCCCGTCATTGTAATTGTGTGTTCAACTCTCTCTCCCCAGTTCATGTTACCTTTCCCCAGCAGCAAAGACAAACAATGCCAGCATTAATTACAGTTACTACTTATATTACAAATTCAGACATGTGTCACTAAAAATACCACCATAACACCAGTGGGAGTTGTTATCTTGAAGGAGCATAGATAAGGTGAAACTGTATACAGTTTTGTGGTTTGGGAAACAAAGACATATATAACTTTTACTCTGACCAGCCCTGCTCCATTTGTTCCTGGTTTTAAGCAGAGCAATTTCTAATGATGCGCGAATTCATTCACAAATGACCTGCTGTGAGAACCAATCATGAACTACTTTCATTGTGTATGAAATTGACAAGGGAGTAAAAGTTTTGTCAGTCTTGTTCTTGACTCTAATAGCTAAAAGGATTCGAACAAAGTTTGAACCAATAAAAAACTTCTTCTGTAAAATACACTTCATAGGGGTGATGAATAGTATGATGTCAATACTCGTATCTCTCCTTTCGACACACATCTGTTAAACTTCAAAGGAATCTTCCTGGGAATTTTAATTTTAATCTATATGATAAAGGACTATTCAAGAAACAATTTGGTGTAAAAACCAGGTTGATAGCTACTTATGGGAGTTATCGCATTTAAAAGATTTCACCAATGTTTTGAAAAGTGACTTTGTAGTGTACATTGTGATGTCATTAAGGGCAAATCCAAGACACTTTGTGTTCATTTCTTTGAAAACTAATTGCCACTTCCTAAATTTATGGCAGCATTTTTTGTTTAAGTTTTGAGATGGGGTATTGCATGAAGTTTATAAGAACAAACTTTGACAATCTGCACATGAACCTTACACTCTACTCTAAATGAAAGAAAACCTTTTGTTTGTGTGATGAAAATACTTAATTCTATTGGAACATGCCTTTATGACATCATATTTTACATTATGAGCTCACACTGATGACATCTTTAAAATGTAATAACTCCAAAACAGAATAAGATATCAACATGATTTTTACACCAATTGGTTTTTACTTAGTCCTCTGTCATATAAATTAAAATAATAATTCACGAGAATATTCCTTTAAGATTTTCAAATACTCTCTTAAACACTCTTAAAATGATAATTCATGGGAATATTCCTTTAAGATTTTCAAATACTCTCTTAAACACTCTTAAAAAGATAATTCATGGGAATATTCCTTTAAGATTTTCAAATACTCTCTTAAACACTCTTAAGTGATAATTCACGAGAATATTCTTTTAAGATTTTCAAATACTCTCTTAAACATCTTTGGACTGGTAGCAATGCTTAATTTGAGGAGTTTGAAGTATCAATCATGAGAGTAGTATTACTGTTTCCTCCAAATCGCTTAAAAATTCTCCTTTTTACAGCATTTTGAATTCTAAGCCTTTATTATTATAAAATATACATATTTTTACTTACATATTTGACAGCAAACAGGAGAAACCTACGATTTCTTTATGTTAACAATAATGTTCTAAAATCTTTGAATCTCCATCATATCCTCAATAAAAATTTAGCAGTTGAAAAAAAGATGTTTTAGGTGCTTGAAAATTTAAACAGAAATTTTTAGAATTACATTTAAGATTCTGATTTGATTGCATTGTTAGGAAGCAAGTTATAGCTATTGAATTTGATGGACACATTTCACCCACCAGTTGCAGAGGCATGACAATCCCAGTAAAGCTAATCCTATCACTGTTTCAATATGAGACAATAAAAGAGAAGTTCCAACTGTACCTTCCACAGAAATGCAAGATGGGATATGTAGTAAGCATGTTTGTTAATATCATCAACCTGGCAACAAGCACTGATATAATATCTGCACTATAACTTTCCAGTACATCGGCACACACATTGTTTCTGAATGTCAGGTAACCAAATGTGCCACATAAGATGTAGGTCATACAAGACACGCCCACTGCAGTCAAAACAACAATAGAGAAGTTCTTCACGTTACGTTTTTTGAGACTTCCATAAACAGGTACTGCACTTATATGGCACTGAAAGTATAAAGCACAAAGATCATATGGAATACATTAAACATGGCACTGAAAGTATAAAACAAAAAGCTCGTAAGGAATACCGTACTTGACGTATCAAGTGCCCCCTGCTCTAATAAGCACCCACCCAACAATTTTTGACTGATAACATAATCTATTTGATTGTTGTTTGTTTGTTGATGTTTAACAGCACCGTGACAGTCAAGAGTCAAATGTGCCAAGAGGGTGTTAAAAAACTAAGGTGCTTGAGTTAGGATGGTATGAATAATAAAGAAGTAAATAGTGGTAAGAAAAGGGAAGGAGAAATAGGATGGTAGGATAGAAAAGGAAGGGAATGTGGGTAAGGGTTAGATCAGGTGGAATAAGTTGCCATTGCGGAGGAAGGTGATAATGTTGGAGGAGGAATTGTTCTTCAAGAGATCAGAAATGGAAGTGGAGGAGGAAAGGAGAGATCTGGAGTTCCAGAATAAGGGACAGGTTAAGAGGATATGCATGATCGAGAGATCAGTGTTGCAAGTAGGGCAGACAGGTGTACGAAAGCCAGTGTAAAAGTACATTTTTCCCTGCAGTAAATTTTGGCCCCCAGACCCTTATTTCCTAGGAAATTTGGGCCCCCCAGACAATTAAGCCATAGCCATCCAGTAAATTTGGTCCCCCCTCATAGTAAAAATGGTCCGCTAGGAAATTTGGGCCCCCAGCCCTTTTTTCCTGGGAAATTTGGAGACAACAACTTGTCCCCTTTTGCAAGAAAATGCCCTTCTTCTCCCTTCACAGTAAATCTCACTGCCGTTTTGCAAAAAGCACGCTTTTTTCTTCAGTGTACCCCGATCGGTACTGCCCAGATCGAAGAAAATATTAGATTTCTTTTCACCGAAGTATTTACTGGAAGCCATTTTCTGTTCGTGGGCAAATTCTACGAGTACAACAGCGCTGTATTCCGTACATCAATATTACTAACTTCGATTTAGCCCATTACTTCAGTACACAAAATTAATTGAAGGAAATGTGTTAATAACAACAACTCTTTGTGACCTGTACACTAACCAAGAATATATTCAACTGGTACACTTTTCCTCCACACCAAGTGCTCTTGTTTTCATCATGAGCCTAGCTAATGGAACCTTATCAAATGCTTTTTGGAAATCTAAATAGATAACATCCACGTTATAACAAGAATCAACTTGTTTAGTAACAGCATCAAGAAACTCCAATAAATAAGAAACACAACACCTCTTAGGTAAGAACCCATGCTGAGACAAATTCAACAAATCATTGACCAGTAAATGATCTAGTACAGCATCCTTAACCATGGACTCCATGACCTTACACACAACACTAGTAAGACTCACAGGCCTATAGTTACAAGGCAAACTGTGGTCACCTTTTTTTTTTAAATAGAGTGACATTAGCAATTTTCCAATCACTAGAAACAACACCAACATCAAAGCACTTTGAAAAGATAATACTCAGGGGAACAGAAAGAACATCAGAACACTCATGTAAGACAGCAGAATGTATACCATCTGGGCCGGGTGCTTCATTTGAATTCAAACCCTTCGACTTCTTAAACACAAAATCAACTAAAAAATCAACATTCTTAATGGATACTTGAGAGTGCACATTAAGATAATCCACAATATCATCAGCAGGGGACTCCTTAGTAAAAACAGACACAAAGTAGTCATTCAAAACCCAGCCATATCCTTACCACTATTGATAGTAACACCATTATTACCCCAAAGGGGACCAACAACCTCCTTGGTTTTTTTGCTTTGAGCGAACGTACGAATGAAATGACTTAGGATTAATCTTAACCTCTTTGGAAAAACGTCTTTCAAAAAGCATTTTAGTATCTAGAAATCAAACTCTTTTGTTAACTTTTCATGATCCCAAGCTCCGCAGGACACCCACTACATTCATAACAATGCCACAACTTCTTCTTTTTCCGAACAACCTGCAAAACCTCTTGAGACATCCACACTGGCCGATTATGCCTACAGACTTTCTTTAATGGGACAAACCTATTTACACCCTCCAAAAGTATAGTTCAGAAACCATCTCATGCTTTAGAAGGATCTAATTTATGGAGCAAAGAAGTCCAATCGAATGACAAATTATCCTGAAGTGCAGCAAAGTCACCATTCTTAAAATCTAAAACCAGTTTATTAGCTGGAGAAACCATTGTGAAACAACACAGATCAAAACTATTGAGGTCATGATCACTACACCCTACCTTACCACTACTTAGCACATTTCAAACCATAACTTCTTCACTACTAAAAATCAAATCCAGACAATTTCTACCACGCATGGAAAACAACACATGCTGGGTGAAAAAGCAGTCAGATACAGCTTCCAGAAGATCTTTATCATGTGGACCACTTGTACAAAAGTCCCCCAAAACAATAACCCCCCTAGAAGCAACTTTCCTGAAGCAGTCAAGCAATTTCTGATTGTTTTCAGGACTAGAATTTAGTGATCTATACACAACACCAACAACCACTGAACTACCAACATCAACAAGAAGCTTACACCATATGCAATTTGAAAAACCAACAGAAAACTGAGCAGTCCTATCTATACAATTAAAACTATCTTTCACAAACAATAAAACACAACCTCCTCTACCATTGAGAGTATCTAATCTGTCTTGCCTGAAAACTGAGTAACCTGGAATAGGTATCTCTGAATCACTAATTTCACTATAAATCCAACTCTCAGTAATACCAATTATATCAGTTCTACTAATTGAAACTTTAGCCCGAAGCTCATCACACCCATTCAAAATACTGCGAACATTTGAAAACATAAACTTAATTCTACCACTAGAACAATTCCTATCCCCAGAAATTCTCACCCCCAGTGACTAGTTTAAAGGACTCAAATCTTTAATTGCCCTATTGACACCACTAGCAAGAACACGAGCACCTTTCCTAGTTAACTGCAAACCATCTCTCATGAACCAATCAACTCGAGATTCAAACTTATGCCAGAAATTTACAAACCGAACTCAAATAGACGACAAATACTCTCTAACCAACTATTGATCAACAACATCTTATCTATGATGAAGGAACTACCCCTATGCGGCCACAGACCAACAACTAGAACCCTACAACCTGTGTCCTTGAACTTGAATAACAAATCCATGAAACTACGCCTAACAGAATTAACATTCTCCTTGAAATATCATTTGTACCAATTGAAACTACGATGGTATCTTCACCCTTACATAAAGTCTCAACACGAGAACTAACATCAACCCTAGCCCCTGCAAGACACACCCTATTCCTTCTACTATGATCTACTCCACAAAACTCTGTGTCAACATACCTTACAAAAGAATCCCCTATCCATAACACCTTATCCTTAACAGAATCCACAGGCAACGTACCAGATGAATCAACAACCTCACGACTAATGGTACCTGTACAATCATCAACTACAGATAACCCTACATCAGGCCTGTCAACAGAATCTGATCCAAGACTATCTACCTGAACAGAACCCCTATCAAATTCCTCACCCAAAGAACTATCAACATCACATGTCTGACTACCCACGTTTAAGCCACATAACTCAGTCTGCACAATAGCATCAACCTTTTCAACAATACAACTACAACCAGAAAGTCTCAACTGCAAAGCCTTCAACCTTGCACACTTTGAACAGACAAATACAAAACTATCAACCGAAGCTTCATCAAAAGTACATGTCACACTGGACTCCTGGAAATCAATCCACATATTACAGCTATCATACAATATAATTAACAGAAGCAGAAAACCCCCAAAAAAGCAGCAACCTAAAAGAGGAACAATAGGCCTAACAATACCTAACGAACTACCTTAGCTTCTACACACAATATACTAGCCTACACTTAACACATAAGCCTACACACTTGAATTTAAAAAATCACAAAGCCTAACACAACAATACCAAAGCCTAGCTTACAATAACTGTAAGGCCTAGCCTAGCTTACAACGACAGCAACAAAGTGTGTAATAGGATAGATTTAGTATACCACACAAAGCAGCAACAACAAAAAACAACAAAAAGTAAAATCAATCCGGAGGGGACCAAATTCACTAGACATTCCTCAGGAAATAAGACCGAGGGGGCCCAAATTTACGGGAGGCAAAATTTACTATCACACCGAAAAGGAGAAAGGAGTGGGTGAGAAAGGAGCGACCAAGGCAGATGCGGGTGACAACAACGTCCTCCCTACGATTGCGGCTGTGCATAGGAGGGTTGGTCCCAACTTTTAGATTGATAGTGTGAAGTCTGTTACTGGTCTCAAGATTCCAGAAGTCTTGCCAGGTCTTCCTGAGGTAGCTGAAAATGGTGAAGCGGAAGTCCAAGTTTGGAAAAAGGATAGGTGAAATGTGGTTCGATAGAGGGGTGTTGGCAGCTCTGTTGGCCCTCTCGTTGCCAGGGATGCTGACGTGACTGGGGATCAAAAAAAAGATAATTTTCTTCCCTGAGGAAGAGAGAACGTGGAGTTTGTTTAGAATTTGTAAGATGAGTGGATTGGACCAGAGCATGTTAAGGATGCCAGTAAAAATTGATTTTGAGTCAGAGAAGATGAAGAAGCGGGGGCGGAAGGAGAATTCTGCAAAGTTTAGGGCTAGGAGGATAGCCTTTGCTTTAGCAGAGTAGGTGGTGGCTCCATAAGGTGACCTTGATAAAAGAGTGAGGCGGGGACAGGCGGCGGCAGCTGCAGAGGAGCCTTCCCAAGTGGAGCCGTCGGTGAAGAGGAAGGAGTAGTCATGGAAGTGTCTACTGAGTTGGCAGTATTTGGAGCAAAAGAAGGCTGGGTTGTGAAGAGCTTTCGTGTAGGAGGAAAGGTCAATGGAAACTTGGGGAGGAGGGATAACCCAGGTGGGAGTGGAAGGGATAGTGTGCCTGGGTATGCTATCAAAAAATGTTGGTGTTGGCTTTGGGGAAATGAGAATGCATCAGGATACCAAAAGGTTAGTGGGGAGGATGCATTTGTTGAAAGTGAAGAGGTTGGTGAAGGAAGGAGAACGGGTGGAGTGGAAACATGGGTTCCGTGGGTCAGTGAAGATGTGAAGAGCGAAGGAGAGACCTGCCCTGGTACACCTGAGGTCAAGGGGGAGTTTGTTGGCCTCATAAGGAATACATTATAAATGGCACTAAAAGTGTAAAACAAAAAGATCGTAAGGAATACATTATAAATGGCACTAAAAGTATAAAACAAAAAGATCGTGAGGAATACATTATAAATGGCACTAAAAGTATGAAACAAAAAGATCGTAAGAAATACATTATAAATGGCACTAAATGTATACAAAAAGATCGTAAAGAATACATGTACATTATAAATGGCACTAAATGTATACAAAAAGATCGTAAGGAATACATTATAAATGGCACTAAATGTATACAAAAAGATCGTGCGGAATACATTATAAATGGCACTAAATGTATACAAAAGATCGTAAGGAATACATTTTAAATGGCACTTAATGTATACAAAAAGATCGTAAGGAATACATAATAAATGGCACTAAATGTATGCGAAAAGATCGCATCAATACATTATAAATGGCACTAAATGTATACAAAAGATCGTAAGGAATACATTATAAATGGCACTAAATGTATACAAAAAGATCGTACAAAATACATTATGAATGGCACTAAATGTATACAAAAAGATCGTAAGGAATACATTATAAATGGCAATAAATGTATACAAAAGATCGTAAGGAATACATTATAAATGGCACTAAATGTATACAAAAAGATGGTACGGAGTACATTCACTATATGAACACTTTAATAGATTTTCATTCTAAAAATCTGTTAATTTTGACCCCTATTAAAAAATTTACTGGAAAAATCTTTTAAAACTAAAAAAGTACAGATTTACTTGCAAAATAAAGAGAATTCACTGCTGTAGTATTTATTCATGGCTGTAGTATTTACTAACACTGTGGAAGCGACCTTCAAACTACAGCTGTTAATATCTTCCACTTACAGTAGTAAGTGGTTGTAAATATGTGTCTTGCAGTGAAAGCCTAAAAACATCCACAGAAAGTAGTTATTTTTTGACAGATTTATAGCTCCATGAGCTTTGTCAGGGACAGCCCTGAATTATGTGGAGAAAATTGAAAGTGTGATTGAGTTGGAAAACAACTCCCTGTTTGTACTGATCTTTACGCATCTGCTGATAAGGTCCTGTTTTTCCACACTGCAGTAAACTTAAGATAGGAAAAGTGATCGTTTATTACACAACAAAAAGTCTGTTCTTCACATGTTATTCAAAAGTGTATATATCATATTTCTGAATAACTATTTCAGTCAGAGATGTTCAGATTAAAAACAAAGGAGCAAATTTCATGCATTTTGTTTTAACTCTTGGAAAATAACATGTATGTGGTTCAGTAATACTACACTAGGCTTATACTATATTTACAACCTGGAATAACAACTAATTTATGTAGTTCTTTGTTTTTTAAGAGTTCACTAAAAAGCATCTTTATCCCTCGAATTTCATTCCTAAAAGCATGGAGTTACTATTTAGGACCATGTTAAAAGCAATATAACACCACATTTTCTATTCTTGGTTAACTTAACTTTGAAATAAAATAATAAGAAACATAGAATAAAAACAAGGTCACATGGATTCAACCAGAGTATTATCACCTTCCTGATTGATGAAACACTACAAAGACATTGTTTTGTTTTTTGATGAAGTATGTATTCTACAAGTAACATGAAAAGATAGGAAACATCAAATACAATTCCACTTCTTTCTTTTTCTAAGATTTTTCATTCTATCACTTCCTTGCTATCAAAACAATACCACAGATTGACCTTTCCAACCCCAAGAGTCATACATTTTCTCTGTAATGCCTAGGCCTGTTTATCTTTCGTGGATGAGTGACAGCTCAAGAACACATTTATTATTCCTCTGGGTGTTTAAAGAGAATCTAACACCAATGAATTTCAGAGGAAATCCAAGATAAAAAGTACAGATTTTTTCAAGGAAGTGAATTTTGGCAAATTTGACAGATTTCTGACAAAATCACATCTGTTAAAGTGTTCATAGTCAATATTTATACTGTATCACTGAAGGTATAAAACAAAAAGATCGTAAGGAATACATTAAACATGGCACTAAAAGTATAAAACAAAAAGATAGTAAAATATATATCACATATGGCATTGAAAGTATAAAGCAAAAACATCATCAGGAATACATAATAATGATCTAGTGTAATTGTGATCGCTTAAAGCAAAGCACACAACAAATGTGATATAACAAATATGTACAAAAATCTCATTTTTTGTTGATGTTTAACGGCACCACGACAGTCAGTCAAATGTGCCAAGAGGGTGTTAAAAAATTAAGGTGTAAGAGTTAGGGCAGAGAGGAGATAAAGAATTGAGAGGGAGAAAAGGAGAAAATATAGTGAATTTGGGAGAAAACTCTAGGTGAAAAGAAAGGGGTGTGTAAGGTTAGGTGTAGAAGGGAAGAGAAAGGAAGATTAGATATGGTGGAATAGGTTGTTGTTGTGGAGGAAGTTGATAATGTTGGAGGAAGGATTGTTTTTTAATGCATGTACAGTAGATCCGAGATTGAGGTGGGTGAGGAAAGAAGAGACCTGGAGTTCAGGTATGGGGACATGTTAAGAGGATATGCTTGGAGAGTTCAGTCTTGCAGGTGGGGCAGAGAGGGGCAGGGGAGCCAGAAAGGAGATAAGAGTGGGTGATAAAGGAGTGACCGAGGCGGATGTGGGTAACAACGACGTCTTCCCTGTGATTGCAACTGCGCAGCGGGGTTTTGGTCCTGACTTTGGGTTTGATGGTGTAAAGTTTGTTACTGGTTTCGTGATTCCAGAAGTCTTGCCAGATCTTAATGATGTAATTGGAAATGGAACGTCGGAGGGCTGAGTGCGGAATTGGAAAAGAAGAAATGTTATTTGAGAGAGCTTTGTTGGCAGCTCTGTCGGCTCTCTCGTTGCCAGGGATGCCGACATAGAACAAGATCATTTTCTTCCCTAAGGAGGAAAAAGTGTGAAGTTTGTTGATGATTTGTAGAATGAGATGGTTGGGCCAGAGCATGTTGAGGATTCCAGTGAACACGGATTTAGGGTCAGAGAAGATAATGAAACAGGGGTGAAAGGAGAATTCTATAAAGTTTAAAGCCAAGAGGATGGCCTTTGCTTTGGCAGAGTAGATAGAGATTCTGTTGGGCAGCCTTGAGGAGAGGGTAGCCTTAAGGAGAGTGTGAGGCCAGGACAGGCGGCTGCAGCGACTGCAGAGGAGCCTTCCCATGTGGAGCCGTTGGTGAAGAGGACAGAGTAGTTGTGGAAATGTCTACTGAATTGGTAGTATTTGGAGCAGAAGAAGGCTGGGTTGTGGGAAGCTTTCGTAAAGGAGGAAAAACCAAGGTATGCCTTGAAGGGGTGAATAGTCCAGGTGGGTGTGGGTCTGGCAATCGAAAAAATGTTGATGTTGGCTTTGGGGAAGTGGGAGTGCATCTGGATCCCGAAAAGGGGCGGGGATGCGTTTGTTGAGATAAAAGAGGTTGGTGAAGGAGGGGGAGCAGATGGAAAGGAAGCGTGGGTTCTGCGGATCAGTGAGGATGCGGAGAGCAGGGAGAGGCTGACCTTCATGTATCTGAGGTCGAAGGAAAGTTCATTGGCCTGGATGTGGAGACTGGTGATGGGGGAGGTATGAGTGGCGCCAAGGCAAAGCCTAAGGGCAGTGTTCTCAGTGACCACCAGGTGTTTCAAGTCAAGTTTGGGGGCGGAGGCATAGATGAAATTGACATAGTCCAGCCTGGATCCGAGTAGAAAGCGGTATATAAGGTGAGCAGGGTGAGACAATTGGCTCCCCAGTCAGTGCTGGGGAGGACTTGAGGAGATTGTGAAATTTGTGTCAGTTGGTTTTGAGGGTGTTGATGTGGGGAAGATAGGAGAGTTTGGAATCGAGTGATTTTGAGGAAGCGAGAACTGTCTTTACTGAGGATTATGGAATATTTAAAGCGAAGATTGGGGCAGAGGATTTTTGTTGTTGAAAAAGAAGAGAACAGTTTTGTCTTTTGAGAAGCTGAAACCATTGGAGTCGCTCCAGTGAACCAGGCTGTCCAGGCAGTGTTAAAGATTATTTTGGAGAGTATGGAAGCATGGAGAGAATGGGTAGATAGTGAAATCGTCGACATAGAGGGAGAATTTGATGTTGAGGGTGAGAGTTTTGGTGATGCTGTTAATTTTGAGGATAAAGATAGTGGGGGAGAGGATGCTGCTTTGGGGGACACCCAGTTGTTGGGTGTACCTTTGGGAGTACGTTTTCCGATGCGTACTCTAAATATTTTCATTGGAGGAGGTATTGGCGAAAGTGGATGCTAGGCAGTCGGAGATGTCTTTGAGGTAGGTGATTTTGGTGTTGTTATGGATGAGATGAGAGATATTCTTGGAGGAGCTTTTCCCTTTGAAGTTTAGGATCATGTTCCAGACCTTCGAGGGGGAGGTATGGAGATCCAAGGACAAGACATAAATTTCCCAGGAGACTTTTTTGCTGAGTTTGATGGTCTTTCGGGCCTTGGCTCTAAGGATGCGAAAATTATCAAGGTTTTGGGTGGGTTTTGAAGAGTTGGAGTGCTTTGTTTTTGAGGGAGATAGCTTTTTTGCAGATAGTCGTGAACCAGGGTTTGAGGTTCTGTGGGGTGAAGGTGGAAGTGGCTATAGTAAAATTGGCAACTTCCAAGATCTTGGAAGTGAAAAGAGAGACAGGGATATTGGAGAGAAGGATGTCATTGGTGATGGAGATATTACACAGATTGGAATAGAGGCTCCAGTCTGCATGCCAAAATCTCTAGTTGGTAGGAAAAGGGTGTAGCGAGGGGGGAGATGAGGATGGGGAAATGGTCACTCCCGCAGAAAGGGTGGAGGGAGGGGTCGCAGATGGAGAGGTTGAGGTTGATGAAAGTGCCAGTACCTGGGTGTAAATAAGTGAGGGAGCCATTGTTGAGGAGGCAAAGGTTGTGGTGGTTCCGGATATTTTCAATTTGTTTTCCTATGGCAGTAGAGGTAGAGGAGCCCAAAAGGGGGTTGTGTGCGTTGAAATCACCTGTTAGGATGAAGGGTTTGGGAAGTTGGGAGATGAAGTCGTCAAGGTCAGAGGGGGTAAGGGGGAGATGAGGGGATGTAAAGGTTCCAAAAAGTGATGATTTTGTGTAAGATGGCGAAACGGCAGGTAGCTTGGAGGTCGGATTGGATTGGGATGGGGCTTAAGGGGATGACATTTTTGATGTAAATAGAAGAGCCACTAGAGGCCCTTCTGGCGTTTTGGGTGATGAAATGAGATCCCGTGTACCCTGGGATGGAGATAGAGTCGGGGGAGGACAGAAAGGTTTCTTGTAGGCAGATAAAGCTATAGGGTTGAAGGTAGAGATTAGAAGTTCAAATACTTTGAAGTTGGTGGAGAGACTGCGACAATTCCATTGTATGTCTGCCATTTAAAAGCGATGTGGAGAGAGAGAATTCCGAGGGGGGCCGGAGGGAGCTGTCCGACCTCCATGTCTTGAAAGGGATTGTGATCGATGAAAGGGAAGGTCAAAGAGGAAGAAAGTTTGATTGAGGGGTCTCCCCCGTAAACTGAGGGGTGACTTGGGGGGTTGGTGTTGAGTAGATGGTGTCATGAGTTCTGTAGGTTTGGTTTGGTTCGCTGAGGGGTTCTGTTGGTGTTGGGTTGGGTTTTTTGGCTTGAATGGTGGGGGTAGAAGGTAAGGTTGAGGAGGGTTGAGGTGGATTGTGTCGGTTGACAGGGAATCTGTGGATGTTTTGTGAGTTGTCTTTGGTTATTTGTTGAGGTGAGGTGGTTTTGTGGGAATTGAGATCTTTTGGGGTGGTTGTTGTTTGTGAAATGGTTTTTTCTGGGGTGGGGGAGAGATGCAGTGTGGTGGTGTGAGGGGCCTGTGGTGTTGGTGGATGAAAAAAAGGTAGAATGGGGTGGGTGTGGATGGAGGGGAAAGTGGATGGAGGGGAAAGTAAGAGTGGTTTTTCCCAGAGTAGAAAACTGGTCGACCCAGACTGTGTCAGTCTGGATGTCCTTGGAAACAGTGTGGGTGCGTGAGGACGTGGGGGTGGTGTTTATGGTGATTGAGTTGGAGTGGGTGATGATTTGGGAATAAGTGCGGATGTTTTGGGTGAATTGGTTTGGGGATTTAGAGTCCAAGATCTTTCTGGCCTCATGGTAAGAAAAATTTTTAAGGGTTTTTTATCCTAAATACCTCCTCTCTGAGCCATTTGGGGCAGGAGTTGGAGAAGGTGAGGTGATCTCCAGAGCAGTTTATGCAGTTGGCTTCATTACTGTGGGTAGTGGTTTCATGGGAGGAAGAGCTGCAGGAGGCACAGTGGGGTTGGGAGCGGCAATTGTTTTTACTGTGGCCGTATCTTTGGCAATAGTGGCATCTGAAGGGGGTCAGGATGTAGGAGGAGATGGAGATGTTGAGGTAACCGATATGGATGTAGGTGGGGTGGGGGTGTTGAATGTGAGGAAGTAGGTGTTGGTCTTTATTGTGGTGTTGTTTCCGAGAGAAAGTTGTTGCATGTCTGTGATGCCTTGTGGTTCTAGTTCAGCTTTAATTTCCTCAAGAAGGGTGTCCTGGAGACTAGAGCATTTGATGACCACCCTGGAGGAGTTAAGGTAGCGGTGATACATTTTGACAAGGTCTCCGGATCTAAGGCATTTAACATGGTCAGGGGTACCTATGAGGCCTTGCAGGGCTTTGGTGAGGATAAAAGGTGAGAGGAATTTGAGGCCTGTGTTACTAGGGCGGGCTTTTGAGGCCTGTGTTACCAGGGCGAGGGGAGACACCATGATGAACTTTGGCCATGGTGGGAACGGGTGGTGGAAAGACGTAAGGATAGGAGAGGGGGGAGGATTGGGAGAGGGGGGGTTGGGGAGAGGGTTGGGGAGAGGGGGGTTGGGTTGGGGAGAGGGGAGGGTTGGGGAGAGGGGAGGGTTGGGGAGAGGGGGGAGGGTTGGGGAGAGGGGAGGGTTGGGGAGAGGGGAGGGTTGGGGAGGGGGAGGTTGGGGAGAGGAGGGTTGGAGAGAGGGGAGGTTGGGGAGAGGAGGGTTGGAGAGAGGGGGAGGGTTGGGGAAAAGGGGAGGATTGGGGAGAGGGGAGGGTTGGGGAGAGGGGAGAAAAAAGAGGTTGAAGGGGTGAGGAAGGTCGTTTGAGGCATTCAAAGAACATTTTGAAGGTTCTTGAGGGGAGAAACAAGTCTGATGTCTCTATTGTGATGGAAACAAAAAGGAGGAGGGTGAAAAATAATGACCGAAGTCAAGAAATAAAATGAGGGGAGGTGAAAAATGGCAGCAGATACCCCGGGAGGAGAGAGGGGTAGTAGGTAGATGAAAAAAGTAAAACACCCGGGAGGAAATGGAGGAGGGGGAAGGTAAGGAGAAGCCTGGGAGCTACCAGCAGTGGGCAGCAAGCCCCGGTGCGATGTGTGTGGTAGGCTATGCGGAGGATGGTTGTAGCCAGAGGAAAGAAGAAAACGAAAGATCTTACCAAAAATCCAAAGGAAAAAGAACGGAAAATCCAAGTCACGAAGAGAAAATGGTCAATAAATTAATTACAAAGAAGAGTTTGTAAAGGTAAAGATGGTTTTGAACGAAAATTGAAATGAATTGAAATGTGCACTGATGAAACACGTCTGTAGTCCGTAGGCAGCGATGCAAGTTTACCTTTTTAATTTACATGTATGCTTGTGAACATTTCATTACAACATTACTAATCATATGGAAAATTTGTGATGTAGGAAAAGGTACAGAGTTCAAAATATTTATATAATGTAATTCTTTAATTTTGTTTGTAATTTAAATTACTGTACATAATGAATGCTGTCTTGCAATTAGTTGTGGTATCACATAACCAGCTTGTCACCTTCACAGAATGAAAAGGAATGCACTGAAAAAGTACATTTTTCCTACTTTGATGGGAAAGCTTTTTTCACGATATTGTTTTTATTTTTTAGTTGATCCACGTCCACAAGAATGGGAAGATTTTCAAATAGATTCTGCAACATTAGAAATAAATTTCTTACCTGGAATGCAAAGCACATGGTTGGTATGGCAGAGAAGACTCTGGTCCATGAGGAGAATCCACCAGGAGGATCAGGAGATATTGGATGTGGTGGCAGTATATAGTAATTAAGAACAACAACCAAACACACATAAAGGCTGGCAATAACACCCACAGAGCTGTAGAAAAAGAACACAAATGCTTCTAATCAGTCAAACCTTTATGTGAAAATAACAATTGGCTGATAAAATCACCAACAAAATTATTTGACACTTTTCTTTTCCCTACTACCCCTCTTTCGTATAAATTTCTTAGTCTCTTCATTTTAATGGGGTATTCATGCCACCATTGAAGTGGGGGAAGAGAAAAAAAGGTGCAAAGTATTTTGTCAGTGATAGTAGCCTTTCAGAGTATAAGCTGGATTGAAAAAGAGGTTGAATTATTTTGTAAGTCAAGATAAGGTCACTGCTACTGTACAGTATGGTTTCCACTGTGAGGCATAAGAGAGTCACAGACTCTTTTCTATGGATGGGTTGGTTGATGAGATTTGTTGCCATACCAACAGCAAAGGTTATGTTGTGCCAGAGAGGCTGAATGATAAGATGAAGATAAATGACTTGAAAAGATCAGATAATTTGGCTGCACTTGATATGGCAAATGAAGGAGAGAAAATGTGAAGGGAGTTTTTTTAGAGGGGGTAGGGGGGTGTTTAGGAGAATATGTTTGACTGAGAGCTACTCCTGTTGCATATTGTTGGTAAGAGCCATGGAGCAGATAGGTTTGGCTTGGTTTGTTGATGTTTTTTAATGGCACTGTGACAATCAGAGTGCAATGTGCCAAGAGAGTATTAAAACATTAAGTGCAAGAGTTAGGACAGAGATGGTTAAGAGAGGGAAAGGGGATAGGAAGGAGAAAAAAAATATAAAATAAAGATGCACAAAAAGATAACAAGTACTGTCGGAAGGACAGTATGCTCGACTATTCAAAGCTAGTATAGAGAATTAGGATTATTGAGGGAAGCATATCAGGTAGTAGGGGCAGATGATTTCAATTTACTTAAGCTTTGAAATATACACTTAAATTTTCATTCGCTTTGTTAATTTTCACATTTTCCTATAAGCTTCAAAATATCTTTGATTTTTTCCCAGATATTTTAAGACAAATACTAGAACAGAAAATACCGTCATGGTTCACATGCCCATGCAAATCAACACCCATATCATATGACCCAGTCAATTAAAAAACTGGCATCTTACACCAAGTCCCACATGGCATCTCATGTCCCACATGGCATCTCATGTCCCACATGGCATCCCATGTCCCACATGGCATCCCAAGTCCCACTTGGCATCCCATGTCCCACATGGCACACCATGTCCCACATGGCATCCCATGTCCCACATGGCATCCCATGTCCCACATGGCATCCCATGTCCCACATGGCATCCCATGTCCCACATGGCATCCCATGTCCCACATGGCATCCCATGTCCCACATGGCATCCCATGTCCCACATGGCATCCCATGTCCCACATGGCATCCCATGTCCCACATGGCATCCCATGTCCCACATGGCATCCCAGGTCCCACATGGCATCGCATGTCCCACATGGCATCGCATGTCCCACATGGCATCCCATGTCCCACATGGCATCCCATGTCCCACATGGCATCCCATGTCCCACATGGCATCCCATGTCCCACATGGCATTCCATGTCCCACATTGCATCCCCTGTCCCACATGGCATCCCATGTCCCACATGGCATCCCATGTCCCACATGGCATCCCATGTCCCACATGGCATCCCATGTCCCACATAGCATCCCATGTCCCATATGGCATCCCATGTCCCACATTGCATCCCCTGTCCCACATGGCATCCCATGTCCCACATGGCATCCCATGTCCCACATGGCATCCCATGTCCCACATGGCATCCCATGCCCCACATGGCAACCCATGTCCCACATGGCATCGCATGTCCCCAGGGCATCACATGGCATCCCACCCCATGTACCATATGACATCCCATCCCTTGTCCAACATGGCATACCGCCATATCTCCCAAATGGCATCCCACCCCATGTCCCACATGACATTAATTCCCATATCTTGTCTCATCCCATGTGGCATTCCACCACATGTTCCATATGGCATCCAATCCCATGACCCACATGCCATCCAATCCCATGACCCACATGGCATTCCTCCCCATGTCCCACATGGATCCCATTTAATGTCCCAAATGATATCCCACCCCATGTCCCACATGACATCCCATGTCTTGTCCCACATGACATTCCACCATATATCCCACATGGTATTCCACCATACAGTATGCCTTACATGGCATTCTACCATATGTCCCACATGGCATTCCACCATATGTCCCACATGGCATTCCACCATATGTCAAACATGGCCTACCACCCTATAAACCACATAGCATCCCACCCTATGCCCCACATGGATCCCATCCTACATGTCCCACATTAATTCAGCCATATGTACGACATGACATTCCTCCCTGTCTCACATGGCATCCCTCCCTGTGGCATCCCTCCCTATGTCCCCCATGGCATCCCACCTTATGTCCTGTATCAGTGGCTTCCCACCTGATGTCCAACATGGCATCCCACCATATGTTCCACATGGTATCCCTTCCAATGTCCCAATGACATCCTACTTTGTGTCCCACATGGCACCACATCCCATGTCCCCATTGCCTCCTAACCTATGTCCTGCATAGCCTCCTACACTATGTCACACATGGCATCCCAACCTATGTCACACTCTGTGTTACTCATAGCATCCCACCCCATGTCCCACATGTCATCGCACCCCATGTCCCACATGGCATCCCATGTCCCACATGACATCCCATGTCCCACATGACATCCCATGTCCCACATGACATCCCATGTCCCACATGACATCCCATGTCCCACATGACATCCCATGTCCCACATGACATCCCATGTCCCACATGACATCCCATGTCCCACATGACATCCCATGTCCCACATGACATCCATGTCCCATGACATCCCATGTCCCATGACATCCATGTCCCACATGACATCCCATGTCCCACATGACATCCATGTCCCACATGACATCCCATGTCCCACATGACATCCATGTCCCACATGACATCCATGTCCCACATGACATCCCAAGTCCCACATGACATCCCATGTCCCACATGACATCCCATGTCCCACATGACATTCCATGTCCCACATGACATCCATGTCCCACATGACATCTATGTCCCATATGACATCCATGTCCCACATGACATCCATGTCCCACATGACATCCCATGTCCCACATGACATTCCACGTCAGACATGACATCCATGTCCCACATGACATCCCATGTCCCACATGACATCCCATGTCCCACATGACATCCCATGTCCCACATGACATCCCATGTCCCACATGAGTATCCCATGTCCCACATGACATCCCATGTCCCACATGACATCCCATGTCCCACATGACACCCCATGTCCCACATGACACCCCATGTCCCACATGACATCCCATGTCCCACATGACATCCCATGTCCCACATGACATCCCATGTCCCACATGACATCCCATGTCCCACATGACATCCCATGTCCCACATGACATCCCATGTCCCACATGACATCCCATGTCCCACATGATGTCCCACATGACATCCCATGTCCCACATGACATCCCATGTCCCACATGACATCCCATGTCCCACATGACATCCCATGTCCCACATGACATCCCATGTCCCACATGACATCCCATGTCCACATGACATTCCATGTCCCACATGACATTCCATGTCCCACATGACCACCCATATCCCACATGACATCCCATGTCCCACATGACATCCCATGTCCCACATGACATCCCATGTCCCACATGACATCCCATATCCCACATGACATTCCATGTCCCACATGACCACCCATGTCCCACATGACCACCCATGTCCCACATGACATCCCATGTCCCACATGACATCCCATGTCCCACATGACATCCCATGTCCCACATGACATCCCATGTCCCACATGACATCCCATGTCCCACATGACATCCCATGTCCCACATGACATCCCATGTCCCACATGACATCCCATGTCCCACATGACATCCCATGTCCCACATGACATCCCATGTCCCACATGACATCCCATCCCACATGACATCCCATGTCCCACATGACATCCCATGTCCCACATGACATCCCTCCTCATGTTCCATATGGCATCCCACCCCATGTCCCACATGGCATCCGACCCCATGTCCCACATAGCATCCCACCCCATGTCCCACATAACATCCCATGTCCCAAATGACATCCCATGTCCCACACGACATCCCATGTCCCACATGACATCCCATCCCATGGCATTCCACCCTATGTCCTGCATGGCATTCCATCATACAGTATATCCAACATGGCATTCCACCCTGTTCCACATGGTATCCCACCCCATGTCCCATATGGCATCCCTCCTCATGTTCCATATGGCATCCCACCCCATGTCCCACATGGCATCCGACCCCATGTCCCAGATAGCATCCCACCCCATGTCCCACATGACAGCCCATAGGCTCCATAAGAAGTCTCATCCCAGCTATTACAGTCCCTGTTTGAGCATACTAGTATGTATGAAAGTGTCAGTTTATATAATACTCATATGCAAATGAGTTGTTAAATAAGAAAAAAAAGGTGGAGTCAAATAATTATGCCTGATATAGCCCTTAATGTATATCACATGGTACATATTATATTATATGTCCTGGATGGCCCCCATCCATGTCCCACATGGCATACCTCCATATGACCATATGCAGTCACATCCTGTCATACTCCCTAACTGAGCTTACTAAATAAAAAAAGTCTGGTCTGTTCATATACTGTAGCAACTTTATGCAAATGAACACAATAATAAAGGCGCAGTTTAATAATCATGCCTGATACAATCGTTGGTGCCCAAATATTTAGAAGAATTTTAAGGATTTTAAATCTCAAGTGCTACGAGAGTGACACTTGAGGATCTCTGAAGAATATTGGGAACTTATATCATTTTACAGATATCTTCTAAGGAAATATCAAATGGTTTGTAGACTTTTTAAGGAAACTAGTTTTCAATCTTTCTTAGGTGTCTCTGAAAAACTTTACCATTTTGTGAGAAAATTCTAACCATGCATAAGGATATCTGAAGAAACTCACTTTTTCTGAGGAACTCTAAAGAAACTTTAACATTTTCTGAGGAATTCTCAAAAAACTTTAACATTTCTGAGGAAATCTCAGGAAAATCTTTGGACGGCCGGAAGGACATCCGGCCGGCCAGAGAGCCGGACAGACAAAATCGCCATTACATGGGTTTCCATTATGCTTTGCATGCTCAGCAATAAACCACACCCACCATGCAGATCAATAAAAATTGTTGACAACATTAACAATTTCACAATAATTAACAACATTATCATAGCACGTATAATGCAAAAACGATTGCTCATTTATCCTATTGCATGAATTTGTCAGTAAGCCCCACCTACTCATATATATTTACTACCACAACATTAGAACATATGCACAGACCATGACCCATCTGTGTACCTGATATAGCATTCATCTGATGTATCGTTAATGGGGTATGGTATGGCCTTTACATCATTTAGCACTTTCACATTAAGCCATGCCCACTATGCATATTAATGACATCTGCTGATAACATAAGCATGTACACAATAACCAACAAAATTATCATGCTCAATAAGACGCAAAACAGACATACAGTTGCTCATTTATCACTTTTTTTAAATGTTCACCTAAAGCCCCTCCCACTTATTAGCATGCATGATATCAACACCACAAAAAATGGGACACATCTACAAAATATGGGCCATCAGGCTGTGTACCACATATGAACTGAATCTTATGTATACTGAGATATGTATACAAGAGATACTGTTTTTATCTCTTTTCAACAAAATCATGTTAAGCCCCGCACATTATGCATATTAATGAAATTCAACAATTTTTACATCATGAACATGTACACACCAACTAACATCATAATCATCCCAAATATGAAACAAAACAGACATGCGGTTGTTAAAATATTGATATATATTTTTTTATGTTAAGTCCCGCCTACTCATTAATATGCATGATTTCACTACCAAAAATAAACGATAGGTATATCTAGCTATCTGTGTACCAAATATGACATGAATCCAGTTTACCGTTCTTGAGATACTGTGTTTACAAGCTTTTTTCAGCAAAATTATACTAAGCCCCGCCTAGTATGCAAATTAATGAATTTCATCGTTTTTACATTATGAACAAGTAAACACCAACTAACATCATAATTATTCCCAATATGAAACAAAACAGACATGCGGTTGTTAAAATATGAACATTTCAGGATTTTTACGTTTAAGCCCCACCTAATATGCATGTGTCAACACCAAAAACAACAGGGCAAATCTATGGTCCATGGACTATATGTGTACCACATATGACATGAATCCAGTGTATCATTCTTTAGATATCATGTTGATGAGCTGGTGTCACAAACATGCACACGCACACCCACCGACACACCCACATTCCTTACGCTATCGCATCGGAACCAAAAATGGGGGAGTGTGGATAAGGATTAGATCAGGTGGAATAAGTTGCTATTGCACAGGAAGGTGATGATGTTGAAGGAGGGATTGTTCTTGAAGGTCAGAAATAGAGGTGGAGGAGGAAAGGAATGATCTGGAGTTAAGGTTTACAGGACAGGTTAAAAGGATATGCTTAGTCAAGAGATCGGTATTGCAAGTAAGGCAGAGAGGTTTGGGAGAGCCTGATAGGAGGTAGGAGTGGGTAAGAAAGGAGTGACCAAGACGTATACAGGGTAAGAAATAGGTGTGACCAAGGGTGAATGTAGGTGACTTATGACTGTGAGGGAGAGATTGGTGCAAGTAAGGTAGGTGCAAGTATGATGGGCTGCATGCTGTGGAATTTGTTGTTGGCTTCATGGCTTGAGAGTCCACTCTTGTTTGCCAGGGTGAAAGAGTGCAGGAGGAAACACTGTAATTGGTATTAAGACAGAGAAAGTTGGAGGGGGTATGTTGAGGACCTGTTTCGCAACTGTATCAGCCTTGTAGTTACCTGCTATGCCCACGTGGCTTGGGATCAAGGAGGACTGGGGTGGGGGTTTGGCAAACGAGGTTTTCGAAAATGAGATGGGAAATGGAGTTAAAATTAAGGTTGCGGATGAAGATAAATAAGGACAGACTTAAGAGTTAGAGAAGATGGCAAAGCAGTTAAAAGTGAGGTCGGGGCAATCCGAGGTGTAGATTGTTAGATGATGTTTTATTTGGTTGTGGCACTGGATGTGATACCAGTCCATCGTTAGTTACTCCTCCAGGAGCAATTGTAATTATTTTACAGCTGATATACTGAAGCACATGGAATGAGTGAACTTGCCCCATGACTCAACTTGGAAATTAAATAAGAGTCTAAACCTCGATCAAGTACTGAGATGTTTTGAAATGGATTGCAACGAGGTAGTTTGCCATTTTGTAACACCTTTTTGCAAGTATATAAAAAAAATGTACAGCACAGTGATAACATCCAATAATAATAAAACAAAAAAATTAAACAATTTGTAAAGCGCTTGTTTCGTTTTGTAGGAATTTCATATGTATATGTAGGTTGAAGTCGGGTATGATCTTTATTCCATTTTGAAATTTTGTTCTTAACTGTGTTAAGCAACCAAATTGTACCAAAATTTCCAATAAGTTTATGAAATTTTCTTTCAATTTCATGTATTTTTTTCTTCTTCAATTTTATGTTCATAATTTCCCAATTCAAGTTTACCTTGCAATTGGGAAGAAAGCACACAACCAGAAAGGTGAAATCCTCTCAGGGGAAATTGTCCCCCATCCCACTGCCTACGCCTCTGCTTGACAATGGTGACAACAGTGCAAAATTGAAGCAGAAATAGGTGATGACCTTTCATTGTTGTTTTGCTCTTTAGATCCTACCAGCAGCCGTTCCTTTTGATATCTGGTATTTCATAGTACACTGTATGTAGTATATATATCTGTCTTCTGTTAGACATGAAGAAGAGTAGTATAAAGTATTCCAATAAATGACTTTGTTTTAATTTCCAATATTTTAGAGCTCATATCATCATTAATTTTTATGAAACTTTTGACATGCTACATTCATGAATTTTGATAGAATCTACAGCAATCTGGCTAATGATGTCTGAAGATGTAACTACCCTCCAATGATACAAAATATGTTATTCAAAGAAAAGGTTTTGAGGATAATACGCCCAATAGTACCTTAATATACAAGCTTGTCCTAGTTAATCATACTACAAATATTTATTCAGAGCTAGATTAACCTCTACCAACAAAGTTGGGCCAAGGCCATGTTTTCCCTGTATTTGTTTGTTTCTTTGTCATCAACATACAGTACTGTATCTAAACAAGTACTGATTATTGAATTTTGAATCAATTTGGTGTGTGGTTTTGTTACTGCATAAGAACAAAGTTATTAAAATTTGGGACGTATTGGAACATAAATGGAGGGGTGGTGATGTTTTACAGTAAGGTTCACGACTTAAAACTTTCCAATGAAATGTGCTGAATGAATTCATGCCCTGAAACAAACTCCAAACAAGCAGTTTCTGGACTCAAAAATAATAATAATAATTGAGTGGCTTCTGGTTTCAAAGAAAATTAAAAACAACTGGTTTCTGGCATGAAAGGAAGATTATGGAATGTAAATCATTCCTGAAAGGAACTGAAGCAATGAATAAAAGTGAAAACAATATAACCTTAGAAGAAATAAAATCCTTCAAAAGTGTTTAGAATGCAAATATCCATTGAATACAGATCAAAAGTGGAAAAGATATTCTTTGGGGATAACGCTTGGTGGACCCAGGATTTCTGACATAGATTGTGTTGGGGATGAGGAATGACCTCTTCAAAATATTAGGCATGTTGGGAATTGCCAAGGGGGTGGAGGTACGTACTCTACAAAGTTCTAAAATTGTAGTTTGTTATGTATTACTCTTTGATCAGGTGATTCTGTCATTGTTGTTACGTATTTGATCAGGTGATTCTGTCATTGATGTTATGTATTACTCTTTGATCAGGTGATTCTGTCTGTCTAGGTTTAACTGCTACTCCTAAATCAATAAACATATTCTGTGACCCAATGAATGATTTAGTTATGCCTACAAATTTACCAATGTTTTGAAGGGCGATGGACAGGGAAATATTTGCAGGTTTTTGTAATAAGTGGTGTGGTAAGAAGAAGACAGCCAAAATCTGTACATAATTCTTCTTCTTGCACAATATAGCTACTGGGGAAAATCATGCCTTTTCTTTACATGTTGATTGGAAATGACATTGACTGAAGTAATCTTAAAATTATGAAGGTGATAAATAAACTACATATCAGCAGGTTGCTTTTCAAGACAGTGCTAAAGGTAACAACATCAAACTGAACACAAGCAAACCACATACTTGAAGGTTGTAAAGCTTTAAAGGTCAATCTATCTAACCAGTACTAAGGTGATGATATAAAAGCTTATTCATTGTCTTTACCTTGGGTATTTCAGAAAGTCTATTTTCTTTGGCACACACAGTGGAAAGACGATGAATACTCCAAGCAATGTGACGGTCAGCTTCCGGTTAAGAAACCAATCGTTGGGGCTATCGTGAAAAATGTACTTCAGAACTGTCAGAAATCAAATTAAAAAAAGTTTCATTAAAAATACAGAAATAGTTTTATATGGAAACTTGAAATAGGTCTGAAACTTGATTTTCTTTGTCATTGTGCTCTTTGAAACTCTTGAAATTTTTACCTATTAATAGGGTTTCCTTTTTAAAGTAATAGGAGCAGCTACAGAACAATTCTCATGTACAGTTCTTTGGTTGCAATACAAAGAACAGTCTGTCAATCGGATATTTAGTTTCTGGCTGACTTGAGTTTAAGCATTTTCTGCCGTTCATAATTATACGTAACTTGTGCTGAATGAAGAGGAATACAGCTCAAAATGCTTGAGTGTGAGCATTTTCTGCCATACATAGTTATACATAACTTGTGCTGAATGAAGAGGAGCACAGCTCAATGTTTTTTTCCTGTACTGTTTTTATATTTCTTTCCTGAACTTCAGCCTTCCAAATTAGAATATTTTCTGTTCCTACAGTAGATGCTGACTGCTATTATTACAAAGACCCCTATTTTTACAAGCATTCACTATTAACACTTCAACAGATTTTCATTCTGAAAATCTGTTTATTTTAACTGGAAAAATCTGTGAAAACTAAAAAAAGTACAGCTGATCTTGCAAAATAAAGAGAATTCACTGCTGTAGTATTTACTAACACTGTGGAAGCGACCTTTAAACTACAGCTGTTAAAATCTTCCACTTAGCAAGTGGTTGTAAATCTGGGTCTTGCAGTGAAAGCTAAAGAAACATCCACAGAAAGTAGTTATTGTTTGACAGATTTATAGCTCCATGTGCTTTTTCAGAGACATCAGCCCTGATTTGGAGATTTTCCTGATGACAGTGTGATTGAGTTGGAAAGACAACTCCCTGTTTGTACCAATCTTTATGCATCTGCTGATATGGTCCTGGATTTCCTCACTGCAGTATTAACTTAGGAAAAGTGATTGTTTATTACACCCACAAAAAGTCTAGTTTTCATTCTCCACATTTTATTCAAAAGTGCATATATCATATTTCTGAATAACAATTTGGATCAGAGATGTTAAGATTTAAAAAAAAACCTGATTTAATGTATTTTGTTTCAGCTCTCAAAAAAAAACATGTGGGCAGTTCAAGAAATACTATACTAGGCCTATACTACATTCACAACCTGGAATAGTATGCAGTTCTTTGCTTTTAAGAGCTCGTGAAAGAGCATCTTTATCCCTTGAATTTTATTTATAAAAGCATGGAGTTACTATTTAGGACCATGTTAAAAGCAATATAACACCACATTATCTATTCTTGTTTAACTCAACTTTGAAATAAAATAATAAGAAACATAGAATAAAAACAATGTCACATGTACTCAACCAGGGTATATCACCTCCCTGATTGATGAAAACACCACAAACACATTGTTTTTTATTTATGAAGTATGTATTCTACAAGTAACATGAAAAGATAGGAAACATCAAATACAATTCCACTTCTTTCTTTTGTTTAGATTTTTCATTCTATCACTTCCTTGCTATCAAAACAATAACACGGATTGACCTTTCCAATCCAAGAGTAATAAATATTCTCTGTAATTCCCAGACCTGTCTATCTTTTATGGGTGAGTGACAGCTCAAGTACACATTTATTGAAGGGTTCTACCTTGTTTGAAGACTCTTAATTGTCAGAACCGACCGGAAGTTAAAAATCTTTGCAAAACTTTAACTCCTTCTTTCTTTGATCTTGTTTCGCAATAACAAAATGGTCTACGACACATTCTTTCAATTTTCATCTTTTTGAAGAGTTTTCCACAGTTCTTAATGTATTTCCTTTTTTTGTTTTATTAAAAAAGAAGAAACCCATGTAAAGCGTGAAATAAAGGAACATTTTCAGGTTGTAAAGAAGAATTTTTTTCAGGATAACAATGCTAAACCTCTAGCAAGGTGAAAGAATATGAAAACTACCATGACGTGATGCCTAGACTAGACTGATATTTCTAACAAATCATATACTTTGTAATGTAAACACAAACAACATAGAATGTACAATTTTATTGTATTTTGAATTGTAAAATAGAGTTTGATGATATATTTTTATATTAGAATAACATCAATTATGACCTGCAAGGCACGACATCAAAAATACCAGTAAGTCCTTAAAATGGACTAAAACTAAAAAAAAATGAACATCGTTGCGTATATGATATTTTTTACACAAATTCGCAGCGAGTCAAGCAATTTTTTTTTTAGATCTTATCGAGGAATGTTTTGCATTAAAAAATTGGCAAAATGATCCTTACTTCAAAACCGCACAAACTAAGAAGATTTGAGGAAGTTTTTCAATGTGTTATGGTGGATTTTTCGGGAAAAAGCCTCTGTGGTTAAACGATATAAAATTTCCAAGATGTGATTCATACATACATGGGTAAATGTAAATATACTGTACAGCTGTATGAGCCATTGTGAATCGAATATAAAAGTGTGTGTGTGCAATAATGGGTATTCCATTATGATGAGTATATGATGAGTATATGATGAGACATTCTGAGGTGCACTGTATTTACATTGTAATGTTAGAAGCCTGGGAGTCACAAAGGTGAAATGGGAATAGAGCTATTAGCCCCAGTGGTGTCTAACATTCCCAACCAATTACTTATTTTCTTGTTATGATTTCAGACAAAGTTTTGACCACATACTTTAAATCATATAGCTAAATTCTTATCATCTACATGTTAACACAAATGTGCCTATAAAATCAAATGATGTAAATTACGAAAATGATAACAACAAATCGAACTCATCACCAGTGCTTTCAGTACTTTTGATTGTTCCTCTGGGTGTTCTGAGAGAATTTAACAGCAATGAATTTTAGAAGAAATCCAAGATAAATGAATTTTTCAGAAACTTTTAACAGATTTCTGACAAACTCACATCTGTCAAAGTGTTCATAGTGATTTGTGGCACTGTATATGATTAAACCAGAACCAAAAGGCTTTGTGGTTCCGATGCTTTTTCAGCAAGCTGATTGATTTGCAAAATTTGTATCAACTGTCATGTTATTGTATATAATGAAATATTTGTTCCATGATATTCATTCGAAAGCCACACCCACCAATCAATAAAAATATTGACAACACTAGCATTGGCACAATAATTAACAACATTATCATAACAAGTGTAATGCAAAAATGGTTACTCATTTATTTTATTTCAAGAATTTGTCAGTAAGCCCCGCCTACTCATTAATATCATGATATCACTACCACAACATTAGAACAAATTAACAGACTATACCCATCTGTGTACCTGATATAGCATAAATCTGATATATTGTTCATGAGATACAGTACAGTGTTATATCTTTAGCACTTTCACATAAAACCACGCCCACCATGCATATTAATAATCTGCTAATAACATAAGCATGCACACATCATGCCCAATATGATGCAAAACTGATGTACAGTTACTCGTTCATCACTTTTTCAAAATGTTCACTTTCAGCCCCGCCCACTTAATAATATGCATGATATCATTACCAAAAATAATAGGGCACATCTACAGACCATGGGCTTTCTGTGTACCAAACATGACATAAATCAAGATTATCATTCTTGAAATACTGTTTACATGCTCTTTTCAGCAAAATCATATTAAGCCCAGCTCACTATGCATATTAATGAAATTAAACATGTTCATATAATGAGCATGTACACACCGCTCTTATAATGATAAAACAAAACAGATACTGTATGCGATTGTTAAAATATGAACATTTCAAGATTTTTACATAAAGCCCTGCCTACTCATTAATATGCTTGTTTTCACCACCAAGAACAATAGGGCACATCTACAGACCATGAGCTATCTGTGTACCACATATAGAAAGAGTCTCATGTACATTTCTTGAGATACTTTGTTTACAAGCTCTTTTCAACAAATTCATGTGAAGCCCCTCCACTAGGCATATTAATGAAATTCAATGTTTTTACAACATGTACACACCAGCTAACATCATGTCCTAAATATGAAACAAAACAGACATGCGGTTGTTAAAACATGAAGATTTCAAGATTTGTACAGTAAGCCCCGCCTACACCATCAAAAACAATAAGGCACATCCATGGACCATAAGCTATCTGTGTACCAAATATGACATGAATCCAGTTTGCCATTCTTGAGATACCGTGTTCGTAAGCTTTTTCAGCAAAATCATATTGTGCCCTCCCCACTACACATATGAATGAAATTCAAAATTTTTACACCATAAACATGTACACACCAGCTAGCCTAATAATTACACCAAATATGAAACAAAACAGACACACGCTTGTTGAAATATGAACATTTCAAGATTTTTTCATTGAGCCCTGCCTACTCATTAATATGCATGTCATCATCATCTAAAACAATAGGGCACATCTACGGTCCAAGGGCTATCTGTGTACCACATATGACATGAATCCAGTTTACCGTTCTTGAGATATCGCGTTTCCGAGCTGGCTGTCACACACATACACGCCATCATGACCGCAAAGGGTCCTCATGCTATCGTATCGGAACCAAAAAGACATTACATAAGGAAATAGACAGGTATTCCCATTTATACATCAGAAATTTACCCCGCTTACCATAGTAGGGATATTTACGAGAGTTATACTTACCTTCCATGCTATAAATATGCAATCTGCTCCAATGATCTTATTCTAACGCACTAACGGAACTTAAAAACATAGTTACCATTTACCTAGTATAACATCTCTCACTTAACATTCCACTGAGGCTGAAACGAGAGGGGAGCCGACCGAGACGCAAGGAAGGTAAGTCTCGTAAATATCCCGCTACAGTAAGCGAGATAAATTTACTTCAAGTTATATCTTACCTTCTATGCTACAAATATGCAATCAGATTGCAACCAAGAATCGGAAGGGAGTTCAGGTCGAAGCTTATACAAAAGGCTGGTCCTAATACTTGCACCAGTTTCATCCTAACTAAAGGATAGATCTCTTATCCTCTCAAGGATGAAAAACCTCTCAATAGGAATTACTAAGCAATAGTAAAATACTCCTAGTTACAATGAAGGAACAGTGAACAACCTGCTAGTAATAACCAAGGTAAAACGTCAAATAAACATGGATAAGTAGACCGAAATAACATGTTAACAGAAAGTTGTTAATAAACAGAATCAAACTGTAAACAACACCTAATATGTCATGGCGAAAACTTACAAAGTTCACCAGGTTTGTGCTATGCTAAACACGAGGGAAACAAATTGTCAGTAAAACTAAATGAAGAAGAAATTGCCGGAACAACGACAAAATTTCATTTGTAAAATAAAACAAATCATAACGTGCCTGAGCAACGGCCAGAATTCGTTACTATATGATCAAGAAGTTAATAAATTAACGGATGAATCATAACTGAAAAGAGAGAATGTGAATAAAAGACAAAGATGTTCACATTGATGTAATGTCTGCACCAAATGCCCGTCCAGAATAACGCAACTTGGGACCAGGCTAAATGCGCTCCCCACCTCGTCAAAGACGCGTCTGTCACCACTGACAGTGAAGGTCTGGCGAGTGGAAAAATCGCTCCCTGTGACAGATATGAGAAGACGCACCACTACAATATGTGGGGGACCACTGCCTGTGTACAGGGGACGGGAACACTGAGGTTCCTTCGGGTGGGGACGAAATTATCCAGTGGGTGAAGTTGTAGGTTCGGCATGTGAAACCTGCACATTGGGACTACATCTATCAGACTGGCTAGGTATCATAGGAATACCAGTCATGCTCTCACCAATGACGCCAGCTACGAGAGGACGTCAGCTCCTGCCTTCATGGGCAGGATCCGTTTCTCTGTCAGTCGCATGCGACCTTGTGTGAAATCCAGGACTGCTCACAGAAAAGTGTGAGTCTGGAAAGGAACTAGATTGGACTTGGCGAGGTTGATAACCCATCCTAAGTACTGAGCCACTCTTATGACTATGATTGTGTGTTCTGTGGCGGTGGCTGCATCTTCTGTGATGATAAGCCAGTTGTCCAGATACATGTTTGTTTGTATGATGAGGGTTTAACAGCACCACTAAAACGAGGGTCAAATTGTGCCTGAGAGGTCAGATCATTCTAGATGTAGGAAGGAAAGAAAACAGGGGGAGAATGACAGAAATACAAGAACTAAAAGTCAGAAAGCTGTGATCGAGAGAGGTGCATGGGTAAAGAAAAAGAAAAAAGTAGTGAGAAAGGGACTAAATATGGTTGTAGAGGGAAGCATGATGAAGGAAGGAGATAATTTTATCCTGCGGGTTTTTCTGGAAGAACTTGGCAATTGAGTTGTGGGGAGCAAAGGTAAGCTCTGGGAAGGTATTGTACTGGGGAAAGCAAGGAGAACGTGATGGACTGTGAGGGTGCAATGGCAATTGTTGCAGAGGGGTTGGCGGGAGCCAATAATGTGTAAGCTAAAGGGAGGGGATAGGGTTTTAGTCCTATCAAAGAGGGTGGAGAAATTGAGTTGTGAGCGACACAGTAGACAATATTGCCATAGTCAAGTTTGGCACGAATGGTAAGCCTAAAGATTTTGAGGAGAGCATGGCGTTTCGCACCCCAAGTGGTGTTGGAGAGGGAGCTGTTGCATTTCTGCTTCAGGTTGGTGATGTGTTACTTGTAGGAGAGCTTGGGGTCTAGAATTAAACCCAGGAACTTTGTGTGTTTAACTTTAGAGATACAAAGGCCATTGAGCATGAGGTTCGGGTTGGGGTGAAGGTTGTTGAAATGACAGAAGTGCATGCAGACTGTCTTGTCTTTGGAGAACTTTAAACTGTTATTGTTGCACCAGACTTGCAGCTGGTTGAGGCTGAGTTGAAGCCTATTTTCGACAAGAGGAAAGCTAGGGGAGGAGTAGAAAATAGTGAAGTCGTCCACGTAGAGGGTACGTTTGATGTTGGGGCCAAGGTTGTCCGTGATGTCGTTAATGCTCGGGTTGAAGAGAGTGGGGGAGAGGATGCTGCCCTGGGGGATGCCCTCTTCTTGGGGGTAGGGGTTAGGGAGGGTGTGGTCAATATGAACTTGGAACTTCCTGGGTGAGAGAAAGTTTTGAATAAAGATGGGGAGGTGGGCTCTGAGGCCAATGATGTAAAGTTTGCAGATAATGCCATATTTCCAAGTAGTGTCAAAAGCATTCTCAAGGTCAAAAAAGATGGCAATGAGGTGTTCTTTTTTTGCAAAGGATTCTCGGATAGCGGTGTCAAACATAATTAACTGGTCTAGGGTATTGTGCCATTTCCAGAAGCCGTTTGGTGAGGGGAGAGAATTCTGTTGGTCTCAAGGAATCAGTTTAGTTTCTGGTTAATGATCCTTTCCATAATTTTACAGAGACAGCAAGTGAGGGAGATGGGGCGGTAGCTGGAGGGGTCGGTACTGTCCTTCCCTGGTTTAGGGACTGGGGTGACAATAGCTGTCCTCCAGATAGGAACCAAATAAGGTTGAGGATATTGAGTAGGGTAGTGGTGGACTTGTTGGGTGGGGGGGGTGTTTCAGGAACTGGTAGACAATGTTATCTGGGACCTCGGAGGGGCAGCCAGCGTCGTGGATTGCTTGGTTTAAGTCAGAAAGGGTGCAAGAGATGCCGAGAGATGAGGTTGTTAAGGCTGGTTGGTTGAATGTTGGTGTTGGGAGGGAGATAGATATTGCAAAGAGTGAAAGTTTTGTGGAGGGATATAGAAATACAGATGGCTTAAAGGTCTGTGTGCACACGAACAGGGCTGTGTGGGATATCGTGTCTAACTAGAATGGAGACGCCACCACAAGCCCTGTCGGCGTCCACTTGATGTTTGTGATAGCAAGCAAAGTTGTTGAGGGAGTAATGGTCAGTAGTTTTCAAGAAAGTTTCTTGTAGGCAGGAGACGACCGGGTTGAGGGTGGAGGCTAGAAGGTCAATTTCTTCGGATTGGCTTTAAGGCTCCTAATGTTCCATTGTATGATGTTGTGGGTGTTATTGCAATTGTTTGTGGTGTACGCCATAAGGAGGCGGGGGGTTATCTGGAGGAATATCTGTTAGGTCTGAGTTGGCTTGTTTTTCCTTTGGATCTGTTTCTTTGGGTGCAATTGTTTTTGAAAATTGGACGAGAAGTATGATCAGTGTGTTCGGTAATCGAACAATCCATATTCTCTTCAGTGTCATGCATGTGGGTTTGGGTGGCGGGTTGTTTGTTGTTTGGTTGTTTTTTGGCTGGTTGTTTGTTGGTTGTTTGTTGGTTGATTTGTTGGTTTGTTGATTGTTAGCTTGGTTGGTTTTAGTTTGATGTATGATGGTATTAGTGGTGTTGGTGTAGGAGGCGGTGGGGGCTTTAGAGTAGGAAGGGAGGTTGAGGAGAGAAGTGGTGGTGGAGGTGGTGTGGGTATTGGGTGTGGTTGGGTTGTTGGAAATGGTGATAGGCTTAGGACAAGGTAAGAAGAGCCAGGTGAGGTCAGTTTGGGCATGGGAGTTGGTTTTTGTTGTGTTAGTTGTGTTAGGGGCGGAATTGGAGTTGAGTGGCTTATTTTTTCTTTGGATCTGTCCCTGTTTCTTTGGGAGCGGTTGTTTTTGAAAGTTGGACGAGAAGTATGTTCAGTAATTGAACAATCCATGTTCTCTTCCGTGTCATACGTGTGGGTTTGGATGGCGGGCTGTTTGTTGATTGGTTGTTTGTTGGTTTGTTGTTTGTTGGTTTGATAATTGTTAGCCAGGTTGGCTTGAGTTTGATGGCATTAGAGGTGTTGCGGTAGGGGACGGCAGGAGACTTAAGTGGAGGAAGGAAGGTTGGGGAGAGAAGTGGTGGTGATGGAGGTGGTTTGGGTAATGGGTGTGGTTGCGTTGTTGGCAATGGTGATAGGCTTAGGACTGGGTAAGAAGAACCAGGTGAGGTCGGTTTGGGTATGTGAGTCAGTTTAGTTGTGTTAGGGGGGCGATATTGGTGTTACAGGAGACTACACTTGAGTAGGCTAGTTTAGTGTGGAGAGAGGCAAGATATTGCTTCCTGGCCTCCAGGTAAGTGATGTTGGGATTAAGGGTTTTTAGTTTGGTTATTTGCTTTTCCTGAAGCCAGGTGGGCCAGTCTTTTGAGAAGGAGGGATGGTTAGTTGGGTGAGTACCGTCGCAATTGGTGCAGTTTGGGGTGATGGTGCAGGAGGTACTGTCATAGTCCAGGGCTCCACAGTTGCCACAGCGTGCTTGGCTGAGGCAGGAGTTTTTACCATGGCCATATCTCTGGCACTTATGATAGCGGAGGGAGTTAGGAATATAAGGGGTTACTGGGATTCTCAGGTAGCCAGCAATGATGTGGGAGGGGAGAGTTGGTGTGGAAAATGTCAGGAAGATGGTATTGGTAGGTGTTTCAGCACCATCTCTCTTGAGGACGAGACGACAGGCTTCAGTAACGTGTTAAATGGTAAGTTCCTCTACGAGGTCTTCATCGGTCAGGTAGGCTAGGTCTCTAGTTCTGACCACACCTTTGCTGGAGTTTAGGGAATGGTGGAGGGTGACTGTAACGTCAACACCTGTATTGGCTAGGGTTTTGGTGGTGAGGAGGGTGGTGGCTTGAGTGTCCCTGGTGCAGTGCACCAGGAAATCGCCGGATCTGAGTGTGGAGACCTTGAGAAAGGTACCGACAAGGCCTTGGAGATTCTTATAGCTTGCTTTCGCAGAAAGGTCGTAAGAACCCTCGTTATCCACGTGAAGATCCTGGGGGCAGTAGATAGCCCAAAGGGTAAAGTGTACGCAACTCCCAAAAATTGCAGGAAGCCCATGTGTTCCTCCTGCATTGGCATGTGCAGATACGCATCTGTGAGGTCAAGACAGGTGGCGCACAGGTCTCTCATGAAGTGAGGGAGGATGGAGTGCAGCGTCTCCATCTTGAACTTCAACAGACAAATGAATTTGTTGATTGGTCTTAGGTTGATGATTGGCTGCCACTTGTTCCCCTTCTTGGGAGCCAGGAAAAACGTGGACATTATGAGATCCCTGGGCGGATTAGAGATCAGGGTAATGGCGTTCTTTGCTGGCAGCTCCCTCAACTGTCGTTATTAACTTGGCGTGGCTGCCCAAGCAAGTGGGGGTGGGGTAAAAGACCCCTCACTGAGGTGGGGGTCGTGAACTCTAGACAGTAACCCAAAAGCACTGCCCTTTGCCTTTTCCCCACCCTCATGAGGAAGAGGCACCCGCTATGTGTGCAGAGGGGAAGGAGAGTTGACCACTCTCTGCCACATTCACTTTGCCGGACCACCAAGCCGACTCCTGGCGAGTAAAAGAAGCTGTGTCAGACTTCGCCACCACCACTGGGCATCCATGCCTCGGCCTCTCGGGGAGGCTGGGGCCCGGTGGCGTGCGGGTGTAGAGGACAAAGACTTTGCCTTTGCCAACAGCTTGTTGGTCTTCCTAAGATCGTCCAGTCGGCCAACCTGGTGCAACAGGACATCTCAAAAGCGACCTGCGAAAAGATCCCAGCCTTCTGTCAGCAACCGCCTAAGGTCCGCCTGTGTGGCTTCAGAGAGGCCAAGGAGGGGGAGGACATCCCCACTCCTCGCCATGGCCACCTTTGTAGAAGCTCAGGGGAGTGGGTCGACTGTCGCGTCGATCAAATCTGACAGCAAAAGTGTGGTCTTAAGGAGACGTCGGCCGGCAGATGTCTGCACAGAACTGAGTCCAACCCCTCAGTCACCCATACGGCAAGAGCTTGGAACTTATAGCCCCGACGTATGGCCTGGTCAACAGTTTTGAGGGATTATGCCCACCGCTGGACCGCAGGGTCAATAAACTTGGCCCTGGCTGCAGAGCTTGACACCACTGGGGTGCCCAGTGCCACTAGAGGGCTGGTGGAGAAGTTGCCATACTCCGTCCAGAATAGAGGGAATGTCTATTAGCGCCTGGTAGGCTGCTGGGTAGATGCAAGTGGCCTGTTCAATCTCTTTGTTGTAGGCAAGCCAGGTCACCAGGGAAGCATCAATTGGAAACTGCTTAGCCGCTAGCTTAGCATCCCTTTGGGCCATAGGTGCCTCTGCAGGAGGTGCTTTTACTACATCCAGCTTGATCTCCTGCACCAGGAAATCCAGCTGTGGGACCCGCTCCCCCTGTAGTGGGGGGTCAACCGGTGTGGACGGCAGGAACAGGACCTCATCCGGTACCCTGCAGGGTACGGGGTCCTATCTAATGTGGCCTGTGTCAGCAAGGCAGCACTAGGGGCAACTTGAACAGGGGTGGTGAAAGGATTCCCCCATTCTGGGGGATGGTACGGTGCCCTGGGAAAGTCCAGAAGCTCCGCAGGTGGATCCAAGTCGTCCATGAGGTAGACATCTTTTATCGAAGGGTAGATGCCGAAGGCATCCTCCTCTGAGACCGCATAGTCAGGGGTTGCTTCACCTCAGCAGCGGCTGGGCGGTGGAAAGTGGGAGGCGGCAGCCTCTGCTCCACTGCCTGTGAAACCCAGGTCTCAAGTGTCTGCTTGAGGGCATCCATGAAGGAGACATCCTCCAGGGGGTTTCACCTATGTCTTTTCCTCCACCTGCGCCTGGGCTTAAGGGAGGGTGAGGAAGAAGAAAGGGAAGAGTACTCGTGATGCTGACCCCTCCTTCTACGCTTACTACCTCGCTCTCTGTCCCTCGTCTGGAGCCTGCCTTGCTCAGGTACAGTACCGGCGGGACGGACGCCTGGGAAGTGCTGGGCCATGCCGCAGCGTTCAGCGGAAAGGGCGTACGTCTCGTCATCGGGCACCCTGCTGAGTTTAGGTGGCAGCCTTGACTCACTGGCAAGGGTGCTGCTGCTGCTTAGACCTATGAAAGTAATCTTATGGCTCTACAGCGAGCCGTGAAATTACTTGTAACTTTCTTAAGATACTACCCCTTGTGTTCCTACCGGTCTCTACACGGAAACGTGGCCCACGGCGGTGTTATAAGAAGTCACCTACCACTATCTGTGACCCATCGTATTATATGGTTTATTTTAAGTTACGTCGTTAAAACACAACTCAGCTCCTTAATATAGATTAGTTATAACTTACACCCGGCGGACCTCTACCGGTGACCCTTCCAACTCAGTAGCGTCCAGCCATGGTGCCCCAGGGTGATTGGTCAGTATACTGTAAGTTAAAAAAGTTGACTACTGCTTATGACCCCACTGACTCAGTATCATCGAGCAGTGACACCCTGGTGTAAGTAGTTGACTTTGAGAATACGCCTATTCGGCACTAAACTATATTGGATATTCGGTGCTAAAATATATATTGGATATGCCTATTCCGCGCTATATTATATTGGATACACCTATTTGGCACTATATTATATTGGATACACCTATTTATATATACTAGACTATAAAATATATATATATATATATATATATATATATATATATATATATATATATATATATATATATATATATATATATATATATATATATATATATATATATATATATATATATATATATATATATATATATATTATATATATATATATATATATATATATATATATATATATATATATATATATATATATATACATACATATACATATATACCTACACCAAAGTTTCCCTTGGGGGATGTACTTACGACCCTTACGCAGGTGAGATGGCACTGCGGGAGACATCAAATATGGTATGAGGCAAGCCAAAGCAATTTAATACACCAGAAAAGTGAATCAGATAAACATATCTGAAAATTTTCCCGAAAAGGTGAATTCTCCCAAAAAGGTGAATTCTCCCGAAAAGGGGATGCAAGGGTGACCTCCCCCAAGGTCGTTTCTGCGCCCCACTAGCCGAGCACATAAATTAAAAACTTTGTCTTAAAATAGTGCTAGACATATGAATTCATGCTATGTATGATAATTTAAAATAATATATAGGCTCTCTTGTACCAAGTGTAACTCCTTGGAGCTAGTTGCAGCCGACTCCTCAGCCATCCTGTTGTGATGTCAATCTCTTAAGCATGCGTCAACAGCAAATCGAGAAGTTGGCCTAATGCATAGGAGAAGCTGCACTAAAGATATTTTAACATGAATACATATGCATAGTATAACGCCAGGCTATCCTCATGACAGGTCGTGGGCTTAGGGTAAGAAACACATCTATCCAAGGGAATGGAGTACACCAGGTGTTCTAAGGACTAAAAAGACCTGTCACGAGAGTGGGACTGTCTGGTTTTAGCCACGTTTGTACAGGTGGATGGAAAAACACTAACTTAAGTGTAATCTGAATGGTGAAAGTCTTGTGAGTTGGACCGCAAATTTCGCGGAACCGTAGCCACCTCATCTTACCTCAATTGATAACTGGATAAAGCTAGAAGAAAGTGCCAAACAGCATAAAAACCTTCACAGTACGAGCTGCAAGAAAGATAAATGTTTAAAAAAACGTGAAAATATTTAAGAAATTTTGCAACCAGTCTCAACGATGTTGTGACAGCAATGCGCTGAAAAGAAGTGAGGGATATTAGAGGTATTATGGAGGTTAGGGCTGGATTGGTAACTACATTTTTAAGTTCGGTTAGAAGTGCATTAGCATTGGACCAGATTGCATAATTATAGCATGGAAGGTAAGATGTAACCTGAAGTAAATTTGCATATTTACAAGTAAAGTTTCACAAAGCAGTGAAATAGTCCATTTCATCCAATTTGTATGGGATTCATTGAGATTTTCATGGTTTTTTATAGTTTCTTTAAGAAATCAATGTTGCCTCTACTTTTAATAGGTCTTAACACATAAATTGAATTTCCAAATCTAGTGGTTACAATTGTGAAAATCTAATCAATAGATGGTGATGATGATGGTGGTTGTGATTATGCTGATGACAAAATCAATAATCATTTGTATGTGGTAAGAATACCATAATTTGACTAATCCAAAAGCATCAGCTCACTATGGTCATTTGTGACACTACACAACAATGCAAATTCATTTAAGTGACAAATGTTGATGAAAGTTATCCTGTAATATTGTTTTTAAAAGTATAATCAATTAATAAGACCTATACAGTTTTTTCATATTTCATTGAAATAGTTTTAGTGAAAATATATCAATATCTTAACCTAGTATTAATCTCACATTTATCACAGATCAACCGACGTCACCTCACCTTGCGCATTCCTCAATCCGGTGTCCCAGCTCCCATGTAGCTGTTAATATTATCATCTTAATTGTTAGCTAAACGTTAACCTACAATTCATTGTGTTGTCACCGATGATAATAATCAAGATTTTGATGATAATGACAGTAATGAATGAAAATAAAAACATCCAATAAAGAATTTCTCCTACAAAACCGTTTCAAATTTCTAACAATAGATAGATGACATATTTTGCAAACGCAACTTACTTAGATCCATTTGATCACCCATAATGATGAAGAAGGTAATCGTTGTACCATAACAATAAATGATGATGCACACCTCACAGAATACCCGTCCCCAAGGTCCACACATTTCTGAGATGATGTCTTGATAGGTGGAACATCCACGGATGTCAGAGCAGAGAGCAAGAATCAAAAGAGAGCCTATAATAAACACCAGCATAATCTGCAGAAGAGGGTAAGTGGTAATCTATTAACCATTATAACTAAGCATCCCACCCTCAGTCTCATCATATGGGATTGCTATCTCGCTCTTAAAACATGGACAACAAGAGGATTCCAGCATGCCACAGGTTACTGATGGAGGAAGGGGCGCAACTAGAGGTGTGGGGGCCTGTGAAGAATTTAGCATTTGGGGCCCCATAACAAACATATCGCAGTATCATTGCTTGGGGGGCCTTAAATCTCCATTTTTGCTCGGGCCAGTGGGGTTTACCCACCCTTCCCATCCTATTGTTGTGCCCCTGCATGAGGCATATAGACTGAAGCTGCCAGCATGATATGGGTTATAGCTAAGAACAAAAAATGTTTGGCCTTCAATAAAAGTAATGAAAAAAAAGGACTATACCTTGGCATAAAACACATCAACAAATGTTCTGTGAAAAGGATGGGGGCTTTTCTACTCAAAATTAATTGAAAACTTTCATAAAGAAGGTGGGCAAAATACTAATTTAAAATGACATTTGTAGTCAATCAATGTATCGGGTGTTGCAGGTATGGTATGGTTGTTGAGCCATGGTATTATGGTAACTGCAACACCCGATACATTGATTGTGACATCGACACGAGAAAACTCATGAATTTCCCTATGTTTATTTACAGATCAGGAACAACCATCTTTGAAGCCATCCTCAAAGGAATATTCCCATGAATTTTCATTTTCATATATAAAAAAAATAAAAAAAAATTGAACAATTTGGTGTTAAAATCATGTAAATTTGTACATATGTTTGTTTAGGAGCTATTGTGTTTGAAGGACTGCATGAGTGAACATATTGAAAAGTGACCTCGCAGTGTAAAACGTGATGTCATAAAGGCTGTAGCTGACATTTCTGAATTTGGATCAGAAGTAGATGAACACTAGAGCTTTTCACTCTTCTGTTTTTGAAATGTGATCAGATGGGCCCTACCATCAGGACCGCCATTCAGCACCTTCATCTGATGTGCCATTCTCTAGCTAATCACTTGTAATGTAATAAAAAATGTCCCCAGTGGAGCCCTGGGGTCTCCCAGGGATCCACTAGGGCCATTCTCTGGCTGGTTACACATGTAATGTAACAAATAATGGCCCTGACATTGAGCAAAACTCAATCATTTGCCAGTTTTTAAATTTCCAAATGCTGGAAGATCCACTTCTATGCTTGATATCAGTGTACAGTCAATTCTGCAAGTCTGTGTAAATATCGTGGTTGAAATCATGTTTAGACTTGAACCTGCAACCTTCAGCATCTCAGTCCTACGCCTATCTGTCTAAGCCACCTGCCCCCTGAAGTTTGGGTAAATATAAATTTTCAAGGTTGAGCGAAGTAAAAAACAAAGACACAAATATTCAGGTCCAGGACAAGTTGGTAAAATGCTTACACAGATCAGACAGATAGACAAATATATTAGTTGAATGACTGATTTTGCAGGCAGATGGATGGACAGACAGACAAAAAAAAAAACAGATGTATGAATAACCAGGATGGATAGCTATATACATGCATCGCAATTCTGACAACATACTGTGTGTTACGTACAAATCTTACTCTTAACGGTAGGATCACATCCTCTGTGTGTCAAGGAAATAATCAAAATTTTAACTACATTTATTTACTACTTATTGGGTACTGACATGTTAAGCTAATTTTACGAAACCTTGATTCTTAAATAACCAGTATCAAAAGTTTTATGGGATTGACGACAAATTTGATGATGATTGACATTTTCAAATATTTTTATACTGTCTACACAACTTAAGTACATGGAATTTAAACTTTGATAGAAACCTGTTGTGTGTTCATAATATTCATATAACATAACCTTACCATTTGAATGACAATACTACTGACAGGACCTCCGGCAGACATATATGCAGCTGGAAAATTTAGAAGTCCGGCACCTATACACGCATTGATGACAATAAACACAGCTCCAGGTATAGAGGTAAGTGCAGTGTCCTGTGTAGCAGGTCTATATGCAACACTCCCAAGCAGGGAGAGGTTTTCATCACTGGAATCCAAACTATCATCTCCACTGGTCGTGATGTAAGTATTGCCACTATTCACTCTCCCAGAGTTAACAGTTCTAGCCATCGTGAGTAGGATCCAAAGTTTATCAAATTCTTTTTAAAACTTCAACAAAAAAATGAAGTTTCACAGGATACATATGAATGTAAATGTATATAAATACTTGTTCTTTGAAGTCTTTGATCTCAAAAGCACAGGTACCCCTCCATGTCAAATGTCAATATTAATCATACCCTAAATTGCAATCCACAGAGCAGAAATGGTCAGAAGACTTTATTCCTGGAATTGCCCTTTAAGTTTTTCTGCAATTTTCTATTCAAATCTTTTCCAAATCATTTTATATCAGATATCTTATATATTATATCAGAATAACCATTCTGATGGCTCAATTATCCCTCGGCTCAAAAATATTTTGACAGTAAATCATTGATACATGCTGCTAGCACAAAGGGATTTTACATATCTTTCCATTTCATTCTGGTGGGCAATGTTTTCTACAATTCTGTAGAAGAAAACAAAAGTAAAAGAAAACAAAAGTTAAGCATATGTCAGTATTTCCCAAGAGGTCAGACATCTATTCAAACAGAAATGTCAAAAAACATTTGTTTACATGAAAACTACTAAGTGTGGAAATTCTACATTATTTAGGGTAAAATGACATCATCACTTGTACAATTGTACTTATAATAGAGTTAGTTAAGTACTCTCCAGACATATCCAGTGGGTGTGCTACATGTAAGTCTCCTAAATACAGTATCTTTAAGTAAAAAACACACAACCTTATGGACATGAGGCTGTAATGCCACTACTAGTCTCACTTCAGTCATTTCTACAAAAATTGTTTGGAACTTTACACCAACCAGTGCTCCACAATTGGTCAATGATGGTAATTGGTGTTTTGAAGTGAATCAGAGTGTAACAAAACTACAGTACTTCTTATTTTGTTCCTTTGATTCTCCTATTGCAAATAAGAGGAACATGCTTGACCATCAAAGTGACAATCCTAAGGTACTGGACTCAAGAGTAACTGAATCTAAAGTTAGGAAAAGTGTGATTTTTTCCTTTCCTTTGTAACTATGACCACTTTGAATAATAATGCACAAATAAGTTAATTTATAATAAGGACACATACTATACCATAAACAAACACATGGAAATGGACCTCATACAGGTATTAACCCTTACTCTACCACGCGGCGATATTATCGCCGTTTTGGGTGCCCCGTCTTTGGCCCCGCCTCCCGAGCGCATTTTCAAATAAGTGCTGGTAGAGTAAGGGTTAATCAACCCGCGACATATGCGCCAACCCGAAAATATAGGCAGCATGATCGGTGGGCGCCCAGCGGGTCCCGAAGCGGAAGGGCCCGACTCTTCTGCCTGGAAGACAGAGGACCCTTCAATAATCACGCCTTGATTAACCCTTACTCTACCACGCGCTATATTATCGCCGTTTTGGGTGCCCGTCTTTGGCCCCGCCTCCGAGCGCATTTTCAAAAAGTGCTGGTAGAGTAAGGGTTAATCAACCCGCGACATATGCGCCAACCCGAAAATATAGGCAGCATGATCCCAGTGGGCGGCCCAGCGGGTCCCGAAAGCGAAAGGGCCCGACTCTTCTGCCTGGAAGACAGAGGACCCTTCAATAATCAGGCCTTGATTAACCCTTACTCTACCACGCGGCGATATTATCGCCGTTTTGGGTGCCCCGTCTTTGGCCCCGCCTCCCGAGCGCATTTTCAAAAAAGTGCTGGTAGAGTAAGGGTTAAGGATCAGTTCAGTGATCAAACAAGTTCATGCTATGGACCTTTTTAAACTGAGTTTAGTCAAACATTATTTCTTCAGTACTTCAACCAATCAAATGCTGGGGAAACTTTTCCTTTGTTTCCCAACCAATCAGGTGCAGGTTTAAGGAAAAAATGTAAGCAGCAATATGCGCACATATTTCCTTCATGTATAATGCACGTATAATAATTGTGCTTGAAAACATTTTCTTATACGCTTGGTCCCATACCGTGCGTGAATTCAGCAAATGGCAAAGATTCCTCCCGTATTCTATTGGTCAATAAGATTCCTCCAGTATACAATTGGTCCATTATGTGAATCTCGGCCATATGACATTATTTAAATTAGTTACAGTATATGGAAGTTGCTGATTCAGATTTGAAAAGGTCTATATAAAAGAACAAAATGATGAAGAAACTATTTCAATATCTCAACACAATACCATATTGAAGTAGATACTTTTCACCATTTTAATTTAATTAAAGTCCTCCTTCCTATCATTTTAAGATGGACTTGTCTGACCACTGAAATAATCCTACATAGTAATGTACCATAATCAAATCTGGCATACACTATTCCACAGTGTGTCACACTTAATGCCGATTAAATGGCTGGTTATAAATACACATCCTTAAGTATGGTTTGATATTTCAACTGCAATACAGAGGGTTGTTACTGTAAATAGGGCAAAGGATCGAATCCCCAAGTAACACATGATTAGAACATGCATGATTCAACATGATTATTGTTATTTCTATACTTATTCTTTTATCAATCCGATATCATGTCCAGCTTCTTCTTGGTGCACAATGTATCCAAAGAATACTTTTCCTGCAGAGGGAAGAAGGGAGGGGGAAGGGGGGGTCAAAAGGATTTTACGGAGGAGGAGTTGGGATGTGGGTTTATCTCACTTAAGACTGAGTAAAGAAGTAAGGACAGACTTGGAGCAGGGAGTTGCCATATAAATGGCAACTCCTTGCTTTGTGTCTGAGAAGATGGCAAAGTGGCTGAGCGGGGAGTAGTCAACATAGTTGAGGGCGAGTAGGATCACAGGTGTTCCTAGCGTTATGGCAACCTACATACTCATTACATATAAAAAAAAGGTAAGTCACCTCCTACCGCAACTTTCAATCCATGGCACCATGATGCCATCTAATCTTCACCTGCTTTATTCTTGTCAAATTAATACTGAAGTGCTGCTTTTTCCTGACGTCATTGTGGACATTTTTTTGGTTTGCAGCAACTTTCGGGCATTTAGCTTGTAATGGAGCAGAATTTTAATAAAAAATTCATCATTTGTACATCTCATAGGAAAAAAATAAATAAATACTATCGCTTATAAATGAAGGAGTCTCCGGCAAATGTGAGTAGAGTAAAAAAATGTAATTAAGATTCGCGAGTGGTCAAAAAAAAGAATTTTCATATACTGTTCGAAAGTCGTGGTAGAAGGTGACCTACATAAGTCCTGGGGGACTATAGGTAATGAAATGAGTATATGCCTATAGGTTCAAGTTAGTTTGCCATAACGCTAGGAACACCTGTGAGTAGGATGGCCTTGGCCGAGAAGATGGATGAGTAGATGGGAAGCCTGCTACTGAGGGTGATGTCTTAATATAACATAACAAGATGACGGACTAAGAAGGTGAATCACCCCATTAAAATCCCAAACTAACACCACTACCACAAAAAAATTACAATAATAATAATCAAAGACGCCCAGAGTTAGTAAGAACTTATCAATGTTGACCTTGAAATTGTGAACAGAGTTGGAGCTAACTACCCACTCAGGCAAACCATTTCACTCATTAACAACTCTTTGCGAAAATTCAAGACGCTGAATATCTACCCGTGAGAACTCTTTGGTCAACTTCAAACTGTTACTATGTGAGGATTAGCTGAAACATGCAAGAAATAACAGGAAGTCAAAGCATCACTACCAGATAGGAACTTAAAAACCTGAATCATATTACCATGTACTCTTCTCGACTCAAGCGTGGTCAAACCAAGAATTTGCAACCTAGATTCACAAGAGAGATTCCTTACTTAAAGAATAGTGGCTCTTCGCTAAACCTGCTCCAAAATGAACTTATCCTTCTCATAAAAGGGACTTCAAGCCTGAATAGCATACTCAAGGTTAGGTCTGACTAACTGCTTATACAAATTAGGGACAATCTCTCTACCAAGAAAACAAAAACTTCTTCTAATCAAACCAAGCATCCTATTTGCCCTTGCAGCTGCTAAAGTAAAGCACACTGTATAGAAAGCTTCAGAATACTAGTAATGACAACACCTAGCCTAGGCTAGATCCCTTTCTTGATCAACACAACCAAGATTTGAACCATTTATGCAGTAATCAAAAACAAACTGCTCTTGACCAAAATGAATAACTTTTGTCTTGAATGACGGCAGCAGCACCTGTCTTGCCGCCTTCCTTGGAGCAATCAGTATAGATGGAGGTGTAGTTTGAGAGTTGGTCTTTTTATTTTGGGTAAGGCTGACTAAATTCGCGCAACTAGGGCACAAGGCTAGGCTAGTTTCACTGACCCTATTCTTGGAAACTACTGGCAATTGCAGAGTAGGCAGTTCTAGCGTATCCAGTAATTTTTCCATTTTGTACACCTGCATAGAAAGGATTTTATAGAGTGAATCACAAAAATACAACCTCAGCTTAATGTGTGACAAATATTTACCTTTAATAATTAGAAATTCCTTTTCTTTTCGGCCGCCTCCAACTTTTAATTTTGCAAATGGTAGGATCTTGAAAATAATATCGTGCGCTTGCAGCTAGCTCTGTTTAATTTTATAAAGTGCCGAGTTGGTCTGTGCTGAGTTGCTTTGGTGCTGACTCAGAAGCAAATGAATTTCAACCCCTCTAAATGCTACATCTTGTCAATTTCCTCCAAGAAAAGCTTTAAATCACCTGTTTATACCTTATGCAACCAGCCACTAAAACATGTCAACTCCCACCCATACCTAGGTGTTGAAATTGATAATAAACTTAGATGGGATAAACATATACATAACATAACCAAGAAAGCTAACTCTATACTTGGCCTATTAAAACGTAACCTCTCAAACTGTCCCATCGACGTTAAATCCACTGCTTATAAAGCTCTAGTCAGGCCAGTACTTGAGTACGCATCTGCAGTCTGGGACCCCCATAACCAGTGCGATGTGGATAAACTTGAATCTATTCAAAGGAGAGCAGCCAGGTTCTGTATGGCAGACTACTCTTATAAATCTAGCGTAAAAAACATGCTTTATAAATTAGATTGGCCCCTGCTTAAAATAAGAAGATATAACATCCGGCTACATATGCTATATAAAATCAATAACAATCTTGTCGCCATCAATAAAGATGAAATTATTCCCACCGTGAGAATTAATACAAGACATAATCATGACCTTAATTTCCAGGTTCCCTATGCTAAAAAGAATGTATATAAACACTCTTTCTTCCCTCACACACTAAGGATTGGAATGCTTTACCGTCAGACATTGTACATGCACTAAGTCTCAACTGTTTCAAAGCTAAACTTACTAACACTTGTATTGCTAACTAGTTTTTTTTTTTTTTTTTTTTTTTTTTTTTTTTTTTTTTTAGTCAACTTCGGGATTAACGAATTAACATTTCAACAGATAAACTATTTTCCGACTAATGATCCTCAATATAACTTTTCTGAGTATCAGATTATTCTGCATCCTAAG
>JAIGNY010002689.1:0-90000 GCA_020152595.1 Chiridota heheva | reverse complement strand
TTGGGTGGTAATCATTTGGGTCGCGTCGTAAATCGATTTAAGCCTCAACGATCGAATCAAAGTCGCGATGGTTTGTCGCGTCGAATGTCAAGTCAATTGTGTAGCAAGCCTAATTCAAGTCTATTCACAACGTAACAATACAATCCATCATGACTTTAACTCAGTCAGCATTTGCCGATCAAAACCTCGGAATTAAGTCGCGTTCTTAATTCAATACAATTTACGACGCGACAATCAACAATCGACAATCGACGTGACAATCTATCACGAACTTTAATTACGAGGTTGAGGCTTTATTCGAAATACGACGCGACCCAAATAGTTACCACCCAACGACACCATTTAAGAATTCTCAGAAAACATTAAAGTTTTTTCAGAGTTCCTCAGAAAAAGTTGAAGTTTCTTCAGATATCCTTATGGAAGTTTAGAATTTCCTTACAAAATGTTCAAGTTTTTCAGAGACACTTAAGACAGGATTGAAGACTAGTTTCCTTAAAAAGTACAAAACATTTGATATTTTCTTAGTAGAAAATATTCTTCAAATATCCTCAAGCGTCTCTCTTGTAGCACTTGAGATTTCAAATATTTGGGCACCAACAGTTGTATTAAGCATGATTAATAAACTCCACCTTTATTATTGTAGTTATTTGCATAAAGTTGCTACAGTATGTGAACTAACTAGACTTGTTACTTTATTTAGTCTGCTTAGTCAGGGAGTATGACAGGATGTGATTGCATATGGACATAGGGAAGGATGCCATGTGGGACATGGATGGGGGCCATGTGATATAATATATACCATGTGGTATACACCAAGGGCTATATCAGTCATAATTATTTGATTGCACCTTCTTTTTTCTTATTCAACAACTCATTTGCATGTAAGTTATTATATGAACTGACCCTACATACATAGTATGCTCAATCAAGGACTGTGATAGCTAGGATGAGACTTCTTATGGAGCCTATGGGACGTCATGTGGGACATGGGGTGGGACGTCATGTGGAACATGGGGTGGGACGTCATGTGTGACATGGGGTGGGACGTCATGTGGGACATGGGGTGGGTCGTCATGTGAGACATGGGGTGGGACGTCATATGGGACATAGGGTTGGACGTCATGTGGGACATGGGGTGGGACGTCATGTGGGACATGGGGTGAGACGTCATGTGGGACACGGGGTGGGACGTCATGTGGGACATGGGGTGGGACGTCATGTCGGACATGGGGTGGGATGGCATGTGGGACATGGGGTGGGACGTCATGTGGGACATGGGGTGGGACGGCCTGTGGGACATGGAGTGGGACGTCATGTGGGATATGGGGTGGGACATCATGTGGGACATGGGGTGGGACGTCATGTGGGACATGGGGTGGGATACGTCATGTGGGACATGGGGCGGGATACGTCATGTGGGACATGGGGCGGGATACGTCATGTGGGACATGGGGTGGGACGGCCTGTGGGACATGGAGTGGGACGTCATGTGGGATATGGGTGGGACATCATGTGGGACATGGGGTGGGACGTCATGTGGGATATGGGGCGGGATACGTCATGTGGGACATGGGGCGGGACGTCATGTGGACATGGGTTGGGACGTCATGTGGGACATGGGGTGGGACGTCATGTGGGACATGGGGTGGGACGTCATGTGGGACATGGGGTGGGACGTCGTGTGGGACATGGGGTGGGAAGTCATGTGGGATATAGGTGGGACGTCCATGGGGTGGGACGTCATGCGGGACGAGGTGGAACGTCACGCAAGACGTGGATGGGACGTCACGCAGGACGTGGGGTGGGACGTCACGCGCGACGGGACGTCACGCGGGACGCCGTGGGGTGGGATGTCACGCGGAACGTGGGGTAGAACGCCACGCGGAACGTGGGGTGGGACACCATACGGGGCGTAGGGTGGGACGCCGTGGGGTGGGACGCCGTGGGGTGGGACCCCGTGGGGTGGGACACCGTGGGGTGGGACGCCGTGGGGTGGGACGCCGTGGGGTAGGACGCCGTGGGGTGGGACGCTGTAAGGTGGGACGCCGTGAGTTGGGACCCCGTGGGGTGGGACGCCGTTGGGTGGGACGCCGTGGGGTGGTATGCCGTGGGTGGGACGCCGTGAAGTGGGACGCCGTGGGGTGGGACACCGTGGGGTGGGACGCCGTGGGGTGGGACGCCGTGGGGTGGGGCACCGTGGGGTGGGACGCCGTGAAGTGGGACGCCGTAGGGTGGGACGCCGTGGGTTGACACCCCGTGGGGTGAGGCGCCTTTGGGTGGGACGCCGTGGGGTGGTATGCCGTGGGTGGGACGCCGTGGAGTGGGACGCCGTGGGGTGGGACGCCGTGGGGTGGGACGCCGTGGGGTGGGACGCCGTGGGGTGGGACGCCGTGGGGTGGGACGCCGTGGGGTAATACGCCATGTGGTGGGACGCCATGTGTGACATGGGGTGGGATGCCATGAGATGGGATGCCATGAGGTGGGATGCCATGTGGGACATGGGGTAGGATGCCATGTGGAACAGGGTGAAATGTCATGTGTGACATGGTGGGATGCCACGAGTAACACAGTGTGACATAAGTTGGGATGCCATGTGTGGCATAGGGTAGGATGCCATGTGTGACATAGGGTAGGAGGCCATGTGTGACATAGGGTAGAAGGTTATGTTAAACATAGGGTAGGAGGCCATGGGGACATGGGATTGATGCCATGTGTAACATAAAGTAGGATGTCATTGGGACATTGGGAGGGATACCATGTGGAACATATGGTGGGACATAAGGTGGGATGCCATGTGGGACATCAGGTGGGAAGTCACTTATGCAGGACACAGGGAGGAATGCCATGTGGGACATAGGGAGGAATGTCATATGGTACATATGGTTGGACTAATGAGGGACATACATGTAGGATGGGATCCATGTGGGTCATAGGGTGGGGTGCCATGTGAGACATACGGTGGAATGCCATGTGAGACACTGTATGGTGGAATGCCATGTGGAAGATATGGTGGACTGCCATGTGGGTCATAGGATGGGATGCCCTGTGGGACATATGATGGAATTTCACGTGGGACAAAGGATGGAATGTCATGTGGGATATGGGGTGGGATATGGGGTGGGATGCCATGTGGGACATGGGATGCCATGTGGAACTTAGTGTGAGATGCCATTTTTATAATTGGTCAGGTAATATGATATGGGTGTCAATGTGCATGGGCATGCGAACCATGACGGTATTTACCGTTCTATTTTTTATGGACCTGGGTCAGAAAAACACCAACTCATAGTATAATTTTTTTAAACTTTTTACAATGATTTTGAATGTGTGTACATATATCGCCTATTTACTATTTTAAAGCTTTAACTTTTATACACTTTTTATATCTCTATTTTGAACAATTAATTTATTGTATTTTTTCTTGACTTGTATGTTTTTATTGTAAAGCAACTTAGAGCAATTTTATATTGGATAAGGCGCTATATAAATTCTGTAAAATAGATAATAGATAAATAAATAAGAATGACCTCTAAACCGAAACATTGAAAATAAAGTTACTTTGGAAAATCACGTAATTCACAAAATAGCCTAAAACATCACAGCGGATAATAATCATATACGCATTGTATGAAAAGCTAGGCCTATGTAGAATATTGACTAGTTGTATGGCATAGCATTATATAGTACAAAAGGATCATATGTGCACTTTCACTGTTCTATATACCCATCCTTGCACGATGGCATTAACTTGCAACAATACAAACTGCCAATGCTATTCTGAAGAGGAAGACACTTTCTCTTCAACATGTTATTTACTTCTGATACTGACAATATATATACCCTTGAAATATAAACAGAATACACAGAGTCAGTACTTCACCTGTTACAGACATTCAACAAAAATGTTCACAACAACTTACTTTTTATTATAAAAAAAACCCACGCAAGGTACATATGTATATAAGTAGTGCCACTAGAATTTTTCAGCAAAAATTAGAGATCAATGAAACACTCAATTGGAAAAATGAAAACACATACACATAAAAAGGAAGTTTTCACAACCACTTAGATTAATTATTTAAGTCCTCGAGCTAAGGCCTGAACTAGTAGATAATCTGCAGTCTAGGTATTTTGGTCTTGAAGTATTTTCTCATTGTCTAATGAGGAATTTCAAGACAATTTTTGAAATACTGCATACCAACACGGCAACACACTAGGTTGACATTGTAAATTACCTGATTGTTAATTTTATCCTGTAAATATAGAACCTAGATCCATGGTTGATTTGTAACTATGGACACACTATTCTCATTTTCACAACAGACCTCGCTCACACTCCAATCTAAACAATGTTAAATAAATTTTAAAAAATCACTGGTCTATACAACGCCACATTTCAAATATGCTTATGATTAACTATCATTTGGATCAGTGCACAGATCAAAAGAAATCAAATGACACATTGACAGCTAAGCCCTGGGATAGGTCAGAGTAAATGAGATGGATGTTAAATAAATCTTATCCTAGCTACCACACTAACTTACTCTTGATCGCGATAACAAAATCCACGTAAAATCTATTGCTATTCTTTGTAATGGTGGCCATTTTCATCTTCAACACACTCACTATTCGCCACCGGGTCCATACAAATTTAGTAGGCTGCTAGCAGAAAGCTTATTGTGTCGTCTTATGGTCATACCACCAGAGCAGTCAAGATTCTCAGACATTACAATATTTGATCAAATTGAAGAGGGGATTGTTACCCATTGTAAGGATAATGAGTCATTGGTTTTATTATGTGGTGACTTTAACTCACGTTACGGCAATCTCGAGGATTTCATTACATTTAGCGAAGATGAAATAAGTTTTAGTTGCACTATTGATGATTATTACAGAAACCTTGTTAGTGAAGTAAACTTAGAAACACTTGGTATTCCATTACAACGGAGAACTAAAGATATCAAAGCTAATAATTGTGGGCATAGACTTGTCCAACTTTGCAAGAACCAAAACTCATACATTACGAATGGAAGGGTAGGTAAAGACCAATATGTAGGAAATTTCACTTGCAAGAATGCTAGTTACTATTGATTTATTCTGTGTTTCACCAGAGTTACTACCACTGGTATATGATTTTAAGGTCTTAGAGTTGTATGGTATCTTATCAGATGTGCATTCACCAGCTTGTTTTAAGTTTAAAGTAAGAAGTGATGTTTAAAAAAATTACTCACAGGAATCTGAGAAATTTAGGGAAACCACATGCATTAAGAGTTACATCCATTGGGATAATGAAAGCTCTAAGAAATTTTACGATAATCTTGATAATGATAGATTAAAAGTGGCTAATTCAAAACTTAATTTGATAATAAATGACTTAAGTTCCTGCAGGCAGGATACCATGAACGATATCATCAATAAAATTGAACATTCGCTCATAAATTGTGCTAAAGATATAGGTGCCATGATACAAAGAGCCTTGCCACAGTCAAAAGGGAACAAACCTTGGGTAATAAAATCTGTCGTAATGGAAGAAAAATGTTTATACATGCAAAATCAAGGTTCCAAAAAGAGCGCTCAAATTCAGATAGGATGGAGCTTGCTATAGCCACCAAAAGATACAAACAAACTATCAGAGATGAGAAAGACAATTACCATGAAAAGGTTATTACAAAATTACGTAATTTAAAAACAAGCAATTTAAAATCTTATTGGTCAGCTTCAATTTTGTTTGACAATAACGTTTCCAGCCAGCAAACTAACTACATTGCCATGAACAAGGAGGCTTTTGTTGAACATTTTAAACAATTAGGATTGGCAGACTCTAGTGGGGACCATATTAATGACCTCGGAGAAACAGGAGATGAAAACCAAAATTATGAACTAAATCAGCCATTTACAAAAATTGAAATTGTGAATGCTATAGACTCACTGAAAAATAACAAAGCTAGTGGGTGTGATAAGATTCTGAATGAATACATCAAAACATCTAAAAATAAACTGGCTGACATTTATGTAAAGTTGTTTAACCTTATTTTGAAGACAGGTTTAATTCCAAATAAGTAGACACTTGCTATTATTAGGCCAATTTACAAGAAAGGGAATCTTGATGACCCAAGCAATTATAAGGGAATTTCCCCACTTAGTTGTCTCAGTAAACTCTTTACTCTATGTTTGAATAATAGGTTAACAAAATACATAAGAGAACTTAAATTGTTAAATGAGAATCAGGCTGGATTTCGGAAAGGTTACTCAATAGTAGACCATATTTTTGTCTTAAGTTCTAGTATCAGCTATTATCTGCATGAAAAGAAATACTTTATTGCGCTTACATTGATTTTAAGAAAGCTTTTGACACTGTGGACAGAGTCTCTCTCTGGCGTAAGCTATTAGCTGATCAAATAAATGGCCCATTTGTGGATGTTATTAGAAATCTTTATGATAAAGCTAACTTTTGTGTTCAACTTGATATGACATTAAATTCAGAGTATTTTCCATTCAATATAGGACTGAGACAGGGAGAGTGTCTGTCACCAGTGTTATTTGCTCTTTATTTAAATGATTTGGAAATGTACCTTTCTTCATTTTACTCAGGTCTAGTTGAGATCTGTAGAGAAATATCCAATTTTCTTGAAAGGGAGGATTCTATAGTATACATAAAATTATTTACTCTCCTATGCAGATGACACTGTTATACTTGCAGAGTCACTAGTTACAATCTTCCCTTAATGGGATGTTTAATTACTGTAAGGAATGGAAACTTGAGGTTAATGTGACAAAAACAAAAAATGTTATTTATTCAAGAGGGATAGTTAGGAAAAAACCATCATTTTATTTTGGTGATTCATCAATTGAAATAATAGATGAATACTGCAATCTTGGAGTAGTAATGAATTATAATGGTCGATTTGGAAAGGCAATTAAGAAGCAGTGTGACCAGGCCTTTAGAGCTATGTATGCACTGCTAAAGAAAATTAATAACATGCGTTTGCTTATCGATATATCTCTCCACCTTTTTTTATTCTCCAGTAATTCCAGTTTTATTGTATGGGTGTGGGTGTAGGGCTTTTCTAACATTGATCAAATAAAAAGTATCCACTTGAAATTCTGTAAATCCATTCTAAAAGTCAATAAAACAACATCAAATAGTATGATATATGGTGAACTGGGTAGAGAACCTATGTATGTTGCTATTAACTCTAGAATGGTAGCTTTTTGGGCAAAAAATGTAAACAGTCAAGAAGACAAATTATGTAAGGTTTTGTTAATATTACTTATGCAACTCTTAAACAGGGACATGTACTTGTCGCCCTGGTTAGCACATGTTAAGAAAACATTTGATTTTTGTGGTTTGTCATTTTATTGGCAGGCAGATTCTACTGCCAACATTGAAAATTTAAAACAAAAGACTAAGGAGAAACTAAATGACCAATATCGGCAAACATGGCTGGCTGAAAGTGATAATAATTCAAAGTGTATTTCTTACAAAAGCTTGAAAAATGAATTAAAACTTGAAAGATATCTGCTTAGTTTGCCGACAACCTTCAGACATCAGCTATGTAAGTTTAGAGTAAGTAACCACCAATTTCAAATCGAAACAGGTAAATACCAAATTACCCAAGGCAAGATAGAACTTGCAATTTGTGTAATTCTCCAGATATTGCGGACGAATTCCACTTATTCCACTTATAATTCCACGAATTCCATCTTTTGAAATGCCAAAAATTTAAGGAACAAAGAAAAAAGTTTATTAAGCTCTTTTATTCGAAGAATCCGAGTGTTTTTAAAATGAGTCAATTAATGAATGCTACAAATAAAAGCATCCAGGTACAATTATCAGAATTCATAGCCCTTATTCTAAATAAAACAGCAGACTACAAAAATTTAAATAGTGTAAATAAGCTTTTTCTAAATAAGCTTTATAGTATTTAGTAGTTTTTTAGTCTCAACATACATTTTTACATTTATTTATGTTTTCTTAAGTTCTTTGATCAGTTGTTTATGTATTGGCACAATGTATTGTCTCCATACCCAGAAATGGGTAATATGAGAATGAGAATAAACTATGAAAAAGGTTTCGCAAAAACTGCGAAATTCTAAAAGTGGGCGGAGTCCTGTGCGAAGAGGATGACGTCAAAATACCTTATTATCGCAAGGCTGGGAATTAAGTGATTGCACTGCTTCGACTTGTTGCTGGGCTGGTTACTTACTGTGGAAAATCAGCATGTGTGTGTGGTGTCACACAAAGTCATACAATGTTGGTACCATTCGATTTAGTAGGTTCAATTAATCTCTTCTAATTGCATCAACGAGGTACAACGTGTAAGCGGTATACCTCCTTGGAACGTCGTTTCCCACAAATTTATGTTTACTCTTGAGTTGTACAAACAGTGTTAATCCCTGGTATAAGTCATTCGTTATATGTTCAGCTATAACCATGCTGCCCTAGTGGTGTATTTTGTAAAGCTCCGCGATCTGACGAAGACATCCTACAGAGTCAAAAACAATATGGCGTCAGATTTCTTCGCTGGTTTAATAGGAGGTAAATATATCAATATGCATTTTTTCGCTCCTATATATTTTCTAAGGAACACTTTGAAAAATAACCTAACAATTTCTACTTAAAAAGATCTGGAAAGATTGTAACTGATATTAGGTTGCATGGTGGATGTTAAGGCGGAGGAATGCGATAGGAGTCCTATACCGTTGCATCCTGTACAAAATAGGACTTGTCACTTAAAGGTCAGAGGTCAAATAATTGATTTAAAATGGTACATTTTGGTTTGTCGCGTGTTATGAGAAACCCGTAGGCCTAAGTGCAATTCAATTATTGCTTGGTGAGTTGGTGAAAGACAATGTAAAGTTGTGTTTCGCAAAAAATGTGACATGTCGCTTAAATGTCAGAGGTCAAATATTAATGATACATTTTGTGTTGCATTTCGCTGGAAAAACGAATTTGCTATCATATTAATCCATGATGGTGGATGTTAATTGTTAATGTGTGGGTTGTTTGAGGAAATTGAGGGTCATGCATGCACGGTTATGTCCCACACTTACTGGGATATGTCACGTGAAGGTCAAAGGTTAGAGGTCAAATAATTGATATGGGTTAGTAAATTTTGTGCCGTGCTTCATAGAAAGTCCGTAAGTGACTTGGGTAGGCTAATGTCAATTTTGCTGTTGTAAGGTGACGTGGGTACGTAATTTGCTGCATGAAACGAGACATGTCACTTAAAGGTCATAGTTAGTAATTGATTTAAAGATGATAAATTTCAGGTTGCATGTTAGAAATGTGCAATTAGGTTGGAATTTGGTGGGTTGATGAAGGATGATTATGCTACTTAATATCAAAAGGAGAAATCGTGTCTCAAATGTCAGCATATGACTAACACTGAGCCTCTTATCCATTGAGTAGGGAATCGCCTACTGAGATTATTGGGACACATCCTTTATTTCCCAGAGGAGGAGCCTGCTGGAATATATGCTCTTTACATACCAACTCATGGCAAAAGAAGACCGGGACTTCCACGCACCTCTTATGTTAACAATGTTCAACGTAGGCCTATATGTCAGTGTATAATGAAGACACCCAAGCAGAACAGATAGCCACCCTTGCCAAACATCGCTGTGCATGGAGAACTCTTGTGGTCGCCTGCTCCGTAGCTGAAGGATGATGATGATGATGGTTATGATGATGATGGTTATGACGATGATGAAGATGATGATGATGATGATGATGATGATGATGATGATGATGATGATGATGATGATGGTGATGATGATGATGCTGATGCTGATGCTGATGATGATGATGATGATGATGATGATGATGATGATGATGATGATGATGATGATGATGATGATGCTGATGATGACAATGATGATGATGATGATGATAATGATGATGATGATGATGATGATGATGATGATGATGATGATGATGATGATGATGATGATGATGATGATGATGATGATGATGATGATGATGATGATGATGATGATGATGATGATGATGATGATGATGATGATGATGATGATGATGATGATGATGATGATGATGATGATGATAATGATGATGATGGATGATGATGATGCTTATGCTGATGCTAATGATGATGCAAATTGTGTCTCGCAAAAAAAGTGTTATCATGATGTCAATTATAAAGATATTTTGTAAAATTATATGAGGCAGAGGTAAGGAGTCATGACAGCAACTCGGTACTTGGTGGGCTGGTGTCAGTTTGGCTGGTGTAAGGTGATGTAGGGCAATATGCTGCCAAAATTGAAAACCTTCCCGAAAATGAAAAAGACTTCATTTGTAGTACTTTCTTAACTGAAGCAAATTTTCGGAAAAAGAGGGACATTTCCTAAAAATTTGACGAAAATGAATAATATTTCCCGAAAATTAAAGAAAACTTTTTGAAATTGAAGGAAATTTCCCGAAAATTAAGGAAAATTTAAAATGATTGCCCCTTGGCCACGGCTCCTACGGCACTGCAATACAACGTCGTTTCAAACACTTCTTCCTCTCCTCCTTTCCTCCTCCTCCTCCCCCTCCAACTCCTCCTCCTCCTCCTCCTCCTCCTCTCCTCCTCCTCCTTCAAATTAAAATAGAAAGGAACCGAAGAGATGAATTATTGACCAATTCCCTGACTTTGCATTTCAGTCCTTCAGATCAGTCGTTTTAAACGCGTGTCTCCCCCGCCCCCTTCTCCCCCTTCGTTCCTTTTATCCCCACCACTTACTGCCCAAGGTCCATGCTGTATAAACGTGAACATTCTCTCTTCGTGTACCGGCCTACCGGGTAAATGGATATGTAGCAACAACTTTTCAAAGATTTCATAAATTGGTATACACTTATACCCTTCATAAACACAGGCAATAAACATTTTCTTTCAAAAACGATCTCAAAATTAGCCGTAGATTAGATACATTCAGTTCATTGTGCCGTATACATTGTGTGTTTCGCCATTGGGAACGATCAAAATGGTGGCTAAAAAGTTAAAAAATATTTTTAGTTCAGAAGAATAATGAAAGCTTTCTTCAACACGGCGTTCCAACTGTCAGATTCTTCAAACCATGAAGGCATAAACAAATAAAAGCCTACCAGTTTGAACCAGCATTTGATGAAAACGTTAACTATATTAGTAATAATCTGATGATCCGCTGCGGTTGAGGAATGCTATCTGGTAAGAAAAACTTCAATTTTCTGCTTTGTTTCAGTTTGTCCTGCTATAAGACTATTTATCCTTGAAATTAGGTAAAAGAAATAACTTCATGCTACTTTTTTTTTTTTTTCTTTACCGTTTTCGCATACCGATGATGATTGTGTTTTTCTGCATGGAAATCTTCACGTCATAACCTCGAGAAAACACTCGCAGTATTGTGGGCCTGCTTCACCAAATAGTAACACATTAGGCTAGGTCTGTGACATTCTAGTACTGAAGTATGCATGTTCCAACCGTTCTCAATGCTACGTAATTCCAAGGATGCAAATCATAAAATGATACTTCCATCTTCTTGTACACGCTCATTGTAACTTCGATTTTTAACTGGTAAACAACGATTTAGAAATTTTATAGGTTAAATATTACAAAAATCATCAGAATTATTGTAAGGAACATATCCGCCCATAACTTGCTACATGTCCATATACCTTTAAGGATTTTTTTGTTTATCTATTTATGAGGTAATCTAATTTCTGCAACATTTGGAAGTATGAAAGAAAATTGAGAAAAACGTCATACGATGGCTTTTCATATGATGACTTTTCATACGATGCCATGTCGTATGGCTATGATATAGCTTGTCATATGACGGCTTTCTATACTGGCTTGTCATATGATGCCTTTTCATACGATGGCTTTTCATACGATGGCTTTTCATACGATGGCTTTTCATACGATGGCTTTTCATACGATGGTTTTTCATACAATGACTTTTCATATGATAGCTTTTCATACTATGACGGCTATTCATATGTTTGCGTGTCAGCGTGTCATATGATGCTTTTCAAATGCTGGCTTATCATATAATCGATTTTCATATGATGACTTTTCACATGTTGGCTTTTCATATGATGGCTTGTCATATGATGGCTATTCAATGTATGAAGGATTTTCATATGTTAGTTTTCATATGACATGTATGATAGCTTTTCATATAACGGCGTCTTAAATGATGGCAGCTTTTGATGGCAAAAGGTACTTACAGTGGGACGGGACTTAGATAGCTTTGGCTGCCATTTTCAGCCATAAAGTTTTACGCGAAAGTTTTTACATAGCCATGAAATATTTTCACATTGCTGCGAAATACTTTTGTATATACATAACCATGAAATATTTCCTAGCTATATTGCTGCATATTACTGTTAGGCCTATAAATAGTTTTTCATATAGCCATCTAATGTGTTCCTCTTGGCGTTCCATTTAAAAAAACTCTACCGTCATTTTATAGTAGTAACACCTTACTCACACACATCATTTATTTGATTCTAACAAATAACGTAATATAAACTGATAAACCTTTATTTCACAGGAGCGGCTGGACTTCTTGTAGGATACCCTTTTGATACAGTAAAGGTAAGTTTCTTCTTTTTCAAAGAGTAATCTTCTTGTAATTTCACTTATGCCCGTATCGAGCGTGAAAGTGGGGGTGGGGGCCTTCATTTAATTGGCGCCATAACAATGTACTTGTGGTCCACAAATACCCTCGTGAATGATGAAACACCTCCACCTCTTCATTTCCGTAATCACTTTTTCCAATGTACGCCAAATTGCACTTCTTCTTTGATTGGACTCTAGTCAAGTCAATTACAAAACGTTACCTAAAGTTTCTAAACCACTACTGTCTGACTGTAGATATGTTGATAACAGAGAAAAAGCAAACACAGGCGTAGGCATAAATATTACATGAACAGTTGAAGGTACCATAAAATTGAAAATGATAAACAGATACGAAACAGCTCCTCTGTTTTTTGTGTTGTCTTTCTCAAATATTGTTTCCTTTTCGTTTCTGTTAAAGGTTCAACTTTAAGTCCAGAAAACATCGAGGGCGAGATTTTATAAAGTAACATTCCATTGCTTTGCGGCAATTGCAAGGCAAGAATCGTTAATGATGATCTGAATATTAATCAATCTTTAAATGATCCTCCATCGATCCATTGATCACTTGTCTATAGGTTTTCTTATTCATAAAATGGTTCACTTTAAATTTCAAATTTCTGTGTAGGTAATGTTAAATGTTTTGTATATATCTCTACATTGATGATGTGTGCTTAAGGTTTTGTATTGTATAACACAATAAATACCATGATATTCATCAATTTAAATTTATAAATGTATAGTGTGTCTTATAACTATCATCAGAACACCGGACTTTCCATGACTTCACCTGTGACTTGCATGGTGAGAAGAATGGTATAATGAAACGAGCTCTCAGTATAATTTTATAGTGATATGTGATTGAATATAGAATCAGGTGCGCGTGGAAGCTAGCGATTAATATCCTTTTATGACGATAAAACCAATCACCTATTCGTATCATAAATAGGGTTCGAAGTGTCACAATAGGTATTTCCATTGCAATGGACGTAAAAAGTTTTGAAGAAGAAAATTATTATTACCTCGTAAAATAGCCTGGGGCATCAGAGAGGTGTTACGACCTCACTGGGACACCAGGTCATATTCCCCAGATGAAGAAGAGGGCCGATCGTCCCGTTGTTGTGTGATTCTAGCCTTTGTCAGTTTGTGGTGACCATACCAGCAGACTACATGTAGTATTATTGTATCCTTACCTTAATCTGTATTTTCTCTACACCAGAAGTCGCATAAGATCGTCACGCTGTTTGTCTAACCCTTCTTATTATGTGCTGCTGCTTTGGCCACATTCCAGCTTATCCACCTTGCCTTGCTCCGCTCCTTCTCTAATGTCCTTCTCCATGTCATTTTCGGCCCTCTGGAGTCCACTCCAGTGCTGTCGTGCAGTCGTTCTCACCCTCTCTCCTAAGTATGTCTCACCCAGTTCCACCTTCTACATCGTACCTCACCACTTATGTTGTTGATCTCTGCAATTTCCCCCACTTTCTTGTTTGTAATCCTTGCTGCCATCTGATCCTCAGTATCCGTCTCAGGCCACTGGTTTTCCAAAGTGTTCAGCATTCTTTCATCAATCCTAGTGATCTTCCACGTTTCGCAGCCACATAGGACTGGTTGAACTAATGTCTTGAACAGGTGTATCTCAGGTCTCCTTCCTAATCCTCTGGCCTTCCACATAATCCTTGGAATGCGCCCCTTGCCTTTGGTAATTTTCGGTGATGTTCCTGGTACCGCCCCTTCCCTGTCTACCATGGCCCAGAGGTACACAAATTTCTCAACATCTTCGACCTGTACACCGTTTACAGTGATTCTTTCCACACTGATACTTTTAACATGCTCAGTCCTCGATTTTTTGCACTTTCCAGTATTTAGTTTGGATCCCGCTCTGTCTGCTTTGTATTGTATACCATAGGGTTAAATGCTCTTTTACGCTGGTTTTATTGGAATAAAGAAGTATTTACGTATACAATCATTTAATCAGGTTCCAATATTCTAAAGCACAATTTTCCCCTTTTTAAATAGATATTTGGATTTCTCAAAGGATTGCTATCGCCGTTGGTGGGTGTCTCGGTCAGCAACGCGGTACTGTTTGGCGTCTACGGCAACACAGTTCAAACCTTTCGAAAAACTAGACTCTTTTCACTCACTTCTTTAGTGGTTGCGTTGCTGGATTGGTGCAATCACATGTGATTGCATGTCCAACAGAACTGGCCAAAACTTGCATGCAGACGGAAGGAGTAGGAACGATGCGAGGAAGGAATAAATTCGCAAATTATACAGGGTCCATTTGAATAATCAAAGTTTATCACAAAGAAGGTTTTCCAGGCTGCTATCGTGGCTTTGTTGTCACAGCAATTTGAGACACCTTGGGTTCTGGCGTTTATTTTTTCTTTACAAAGCAATGTGCAGATTCTTTATAAAGAGGAACAACAACAATCATCATGGACAGGTTGGACCCGTCGGGATTATGGTCTCCGCGGGACTAAGTGGAATAGTGTCCTGGGCTTTTATTTATGGGATAGATCTAACTAAATCTCGATATCAAGATGATGGTGTTGGAGGTAAAGGTGTTTATTCCGGCTTTCTTGATGTTCTTAGAAATACTTACAAAGAAGGTGGAATACTGATGCTTCATAGTGGACTTTTTGTTACGTTACTCCGAGCATTATCCACCAGTGTTGCCTTTTTCTCACTTTATGAAATATGTCTGACGTTAATGGGTAACAAAATTCGCCATGCAACTTAAATAGGTAACATTGTTTCTCATGTTTTCTATTCGGGCGTGTTGTAAGTATTCAACAGTTCAAGAGATGGGGATCTGGAATTGATCCGCCAGCATAGAACAAATACAACCCTCAAACACTCAAACCTCGTGGTGCAGTAAAGATGATTTCTGATTTTCCAGAGAGAAAACAGCAACCATGCACTTCTGCCACACCTGCAGTTTTATAATGTCACCTAAATTGTATATTAATATTATAACCTAAACCTCCATGGCGCTAGATTCCCTCTAGTCCCAAACACTATATTCTATATTCCTCGCTATCACCCTTGATATAAAAACCCTTAAACAGTTAAAGTAAGACACCAAAACGACCTGAACGTTTTGAGAGTTTTATCTACAAACATTAGGGAGTCGATCATAAAGACACCTTGACTACGGTTGTATCTACAAGAGTACTAGAGAGTCCCATGTGAGACATAGAAGCGATCCAAAACGAAATTCTTAGAATCTCTCTACAGCTCTAGGTGCTTATGAAACTTTTTCTGTGACTATAGCCTCCAATTTGAAAATAACAAACTCCCTTTCACACTGAGATATACCGAACTATGCATGTTATCCCAACTAAAAAATCCCTTTGAGTCACTTTAAGATACTTAAAGGCAAAGGCTTTCCACTTCCAATGAGATCCCCTTGGGCCCCTTTAAGATAGCCACAAGGTTTTCAATTACGGTCAACATGGTTTCAAATTACGGTGAAAATTCCTTTGAGAGAGGCCCTTTGAAAACCCTTTCAAATCAGGAAAGGATTTTCAAAGGGATTCGTAAAAGGATTCTTCAGTTAGGATATGCCTCGACAATTCTAACCCCAAAATCATTAATACTCCCAGGTACAGACCAATCTCTTTAAAACCAAAGCTTTTTTGGGAATTTTCTGGTGAACTGGTTAACAGGATAAGTTTTCCATTCCATTATTAACATATACCTGTATATACAGACATATACACAACAACAACTTTAGGGAAACTATGAACAGTCCGGTTCGTACCCCTGATCGGAAGAACATTTTTGTTCTCCAGATCCGTCTGTCAGAGGATCCTTTACAGAAGTATCCCACAATGCATCTGTTCAAATTCAAAGTTTGTATATGAATAACATAGAAATCAGATACATTTTGAGCGCGGGAAACTCAACCACTGCGAAGGGGTCAAATTTCAATTTATAATTTGAAATAATCGCAATCTTTTCACGATGCGCTTTTAAAATTCACCGTGCGGTTTTCGAGAAATTCAAAGACAAGTGGTGACTTCATATTATGTGTTGTCGTTAGGCGGTCGTGTTTTCACCAGATTTTCTGGAAAAATAAGATTTGTTTTTTTGTTAAAGGTTTGTTCAGGGAATTATTTTTGACAACGTTACCATGTTAGTCAAAAATAATTCCCAACAAAACTGAAACATGTTTTTCTTTAGAAAATCTTGTTAAAACGCGACTGCTTCAGGCTAACAGTAACACATAATACCAAGCCACCACTTTTCATAAAATTTCTCGAAAATCGCATGGTGAATCTTAAAAGCGCACGGTAAAATGATAATTCAAATGCCATTATTTTAAATCGTGAAAAAGAAAGTGGTACAATACAGCTGGAACATTTATCTACCCAAGTGTTTACAACTTCTTGGTTTAAATCACATAATAACCTAAAACTGTTCAACGAGTAAATGATACAAAATGCCCCCGAGACATCTGTTGACAGCATTTGAGAAAATGTACTGCAGTCTCACTTTATACCCCTCCTGAAGTGTGAGTAAAATAACGGGGCGAATGAGTGGGCCTATGAGAGCCAGCTACAAAAAGTGAATAATGCCGTTATTCTATTCGCAATCTACGTAAGTATATGTCTGTATGAAGAGGGAGTAGCCAAAGAGAAAATAGAACGATGCTTAATCACCCCATCCCCCACTCACCCGAATAACGATGTCTACTAAAATACTGGGGAAATATGAACAATTGATAACCAGCCCGGAAAGGGGCAAGGGGTACTCATTTGATTGTATGGACAGAAATACGAACAAGAATATGGCTAAATGTATGCAAAGGAAGAAAACTATAACAACAACAAAATGTGCAAAAGTATTTCCACTAAGCTGTTTATGCGTGATGAAATCAGTTCAACGTATAAAATCTTCGAGAAACAAACGTACTACCCTTATGTCTTTCGTGATCACAAGCCTATCATTCATAATCTATTTTTATTCCGCAGGAGGGGCTGGTCTTCTTGTAGGACACCCTTTTGATACTGTAAAAGTAAGTTACAATTTCTGTCAATGAGTTATATCCTTGTTAATAACAATCAGGCCCGTAGCCAGCGTGAGGTACGTGGGAGGGGGAGGGGGAAAATATTTTTGGTCGATGAGTGACAACCGCCCGCACATACCCCTGATAAAAAAAGTATACACAAATTCTGGTTAAGTTACATGGCAAAATATATTACGTCAGTGGATGTTGTCACCAATATGCAGTACCCACAGTTTCTCCATCGTCTCCATTGAATTTGAATGTTATCTGGCTATTTGCATTTAGTGTTTTAGTGTAATACGACATCAGTTCAATTTATAAATTTTATAAATAATTATTCAAATGAACTAGGCCACTGGCCTTTGTCACAAAGTACATTTAGTGCATTATGGTTGGTTAGCACAAGTATCATGTACAATATTGTAGCAAAAACAATTTCTCAATATGGTGTAGAAGAAGCTGTTTCTTAGTCGGGTACCTAAGTCTATAACAGTATAAGTTGTCTACGGACTTTTATAGCATACAAATGAATAATGAAACAGGAATAATAAGGCTCTCCAAGAACGACGACAAAAGTGATTTAAGACGTTGGATATCTGGGTATTAATAACAATAATGATAACAATAATAATAATAATAATAATGATAATGATAATAATGATAATAATAATGATAATAATAATAATAATAATAATAATAATAATAATAATAATAATAATAATAATAATAATAATAATAATAATAATAATAATAATAATAATAATAATAATAATAATAATAATAATAATAATAATAATAATAATAATAATAATAATAATAATAATAATAATAATGATAATAATAATAATAATAATGATAATAATAATAATAATAATAATGATAATAATAATAATGATAATAATAATAATAATAATAATAATAATAATAATAATAATAATAATAATAATGATGATGATGATGATGATGATGATGATGATGATGATGATGATGATGATGATGATGATGATGATGATGATGATGATGATGATGATGATGATGATGATGATGATGATGATGATGATGATGATGATGATGATGATGATGATGATGATGATGATGATGATGATGATGATGATGATGATGATGATGATGATGATGATGATGATGATGATGATGATGATGATGATGATGATGATGATGATGATGATGATGATGATGATGATGATGATGATGATGATGATGATGATGATGATGATGATAATGATGATAATGATGATGATGATAATGATGATGATGGATGATGATGATGCTTATGCTGATGCTAATGATGATGCAAATTGTGTCTCGCAAAAAAAGTGTTATCATGATGTCAATTATAAAGATATTTTGTAAAATTATATGAGGCAGAGGTAAGGAGTCATGACAGCAACTCGGTACTTGGTGGGCTGGTGTCAGTTTGGCTGGTGTAAGGTGATGTAGGGCAATATGCTGCCAAAATTGAAAACCTTCCCGAAAATGAAAAAGACTTCATTTGTAGTACTTTCTTAACTGAAGCAAATTTTCGGAAAAAGAGGGACATTTCCCAAAAATTTGACGAAAATGAATAATATTTCCCGAAAATTAAAGAAAACTTTTTGAAATTGAAGGAAATTTCCCGAAAATTAAGGAAAATTTAAAATGATTGCCCCTTGGCCACGCTCCTACAGCACTGCAATACAACGTCGTTTCAAACACTTCTTCCTCTCCTCCTTTCCTCCTCCTCCTCCCCCTCCAACTCCTCCTCCTCCTCCTCCTCCTCTCCTCCTCCTCCTTCAAATTAAAATAGAAAGGAACCGAAGAGATGAATTATTGACCAATTCCTGACTTTGCATTTCAGTCCTTCAGATCAGTCGTTTTAAACGCGTGTCTCACCCCCCCCTTCCCCCTCCCCCTTCGTTCCTTTTTATCCCCACCACTTACTGCTCCGCGGTCCATGCTGTATAAACGTGAACATTCTCTCTTCGTGTACCGGCCTACCGGGTAAATGGATATGTAGCAACAACTTTTCAAAGATTTCATAAATTGGTATACACTTATACCCTTCATAAACACAGGCAATAAACATTTTCTTTCAAAAACGATCTCAAAATTAGCCGTAGATTAGATACATTCAGTTCATTGTGCCGTATACATTGTGTGTTTCGCCATTGGGAACGATCAAAATGGTGGCTAAAAAGTTAAAAAATATTTTTAGTTCAGAAGAATAATGAAAGCTTTCTTCAACACGGCGTTCCAACTGTCAGATTCTTCAAACCATGAAGGCATAAACAAATAAAAGCCTACCAGTTTGAACCAGCATTTGATGAAAACGTTAACTATATTAGTAATAATCTGATGATCCGCTGCGGTTGAGGAATGCTATCTGGTAAGAAAAACTTCAATTTTCTGCTTTGTTTCAGTTTGTCCTGCTATAAGACTATTTATCCTTGAAATTAGGTAAAAGAAATAACTTCATGCTACTTTTTTTTTTTTTTTTTTACCGTTTTCACATACCGATGATGATTGTGTTTTTCTGCATGGAAATCTTCACGTCATAACCTCGAGAAAACACTCGCAGTATTGTGGGCCTGCTTAACCAAATAGTAACACATTAGGCTAGGTCTGTGACATTCTAGTACTGAAGTATGCATGTTCCAACCGTTCTCAATGCTACGTAATTCCAAGGATGCAAATCATAAAATGATACTTCCATCTTCTTGTACACGCTCATTGTAACTTCGATTTTTAACTGGTAAACAACGATTTAGAAATTTTATAGGTTAAATATTACAAAAATCATCAGAATTATTGTAAGGAACATATCCGCCCATAACTTGCTACATGTCCATATACCTTTAAGGATTTTTTTTGTTTATCTATTTATGAGGTAATCTAATTTCTGCAACATTTGGAAGTATGAAAGAAAATTGAGAAAAACGTCATACGATGGCTTTTCATATGATGACTTTTCATACGATGCCATGTCGTATGGCTATGATATAGCTTGTCATATGACGGCTTTCTATACTGGCTTGTCATATGATGCCTTTTCATACGATGGCTTTTCATACGATGGCTTTTCATACGATGGCTTTTCATACGATGGCTTTTCATACGATGGTTTTTCATACAATGACTTTTCATATGATAGCTTTTCATACTATGACGGCTATTCATATGTTTGCGTGTCAGCGTGTCATATGATGCTTTTCAAATGCTGGCTTATCATATAATCGATTTTCATATGATGACTTTTCACATGTTGGCTTTTCATATGATGGCTTGTCATATGATGGCTATTCAATGTATGAAGGATTTTCATATGTTAGTTTTCATATGACATGTATGATAGCTTTTCATATAACGGCGTCTTAAATGATGGCAGCTTTTGATGGCAAAAGGTACTTACAGTGGGACAGGACTTAGATAGCTTTGGCTGCCATTTTCAGCCATAAAGTTTTACGCGAAAGTTTTACATAGCCATGAAATATTTTCACATTGCTGCGAAATACTTTTGTATATACATAACCATGAAATATTTCCTAGCTATATTGCTGCATATTACTGTTAGGCCTATAAATAGTTTTTCATATAGCCATCTAATGTGTTCCTCTTGGCGTTCCATTTAAAAAAAACTCTACCGTCATTTTATAGTAGTAACACCTTACTCACACACATCATTTATTTGATTCTAACAAATAACGTAATATAAACTGATAAACCTTTATTTCACAGGAGCGGCTGGACTTCTTGTAGGATACCCTTTTGATACAGTAAAGGTAAGTTTCTTCTTTTTCAAAGAGTAATCTTCTTGTAATTTCACTTATGCCCGTATCGAGCGTGAAAGTTGGGGTGGGGGCCTTCATTTAATTGGCGCCATAACAATGTACTTGTGGTCCACAAATACCCTCGTGAATGATGAAACACCTCCACCTCTTCATTTCCGTAATCACTTTTTCCAATGTACGCCAAATTGCACTTCTTCTTTGATTGGACTCTAGTCAAGTCAATTACAAAACGTTACCTAAAGTTTCTAAACCACTACTGTCTGACTGTAGATATGTTGATAACAGAGAAAAAGCAAACACAGGCGTAGGCATAAATATTACATGAACAGTTGAAGGTACCATAAAATTGAAAATGATAAACAGATACGAAACAGCTCCTCTGTTTTTTGTGTTGTCTTTCTCAAATATTGTTTCCTTTTCGTTTCTGTTAAAGGTTCAACTTTAAGTCCAGAAAACATCGAGGGCGAGATTTTATAAAGTAACATTCCATTGCTTTGCGGCAATTGCAAGGCAAGAATCGTTAATGATGATCTGAATATTAATCAATCTTTAAATGATCCTCCATCGATCCATTGATCACTTGTCTATAGGTTTTCTTATTCATAAAATGGTTCACTTTAAATTTCAAATTTCTGTGTAGGTAATGTTAAATGTTTTGTATATATCTCTACATTGATGATGTGTGCTTAAGGTTTTGTATTGTATAACACAATAAATACCATGATATTCATCAATTTAAATTTATAAATGTATAGTGTGTCTTATAACTATCATCAGAACACCGGACTTTCCATGACTTCACCTGTGACTTGCATGGTGAGAAGAATGGTATAATGAAACGAGCTCTCAGTATAATTTTATAGTGATATGTGATTGAATATAGAATCAGGTGCGCGTGGAAGCTAGCGATTAATATCCTTTTATGACGATAAAACCAATCACCTATTCGTATCATAAATAGGGTTCGAAGTGTCACAATAGGTATTTCCATTGCAATGGACGTAAAAAAGTTTTGAAGAAGAAAATTATTATTACCTCGTAAAATAGCCTGGGGCATCAGAGAGGTGTTACGACCTCACTGGGACACCAGGTCATATTCCCCAGATGAAGAAGAGGGCCGATCGTCCCGTTGTTGTGTGATTCTAGCCTTTGTCAGTTTGTGGTGACCATACCAGCAGACTACATGTAGTATTATTGTATCCTTACCTTAATCTGTATTTTCTCTACACCAGAAGTCGCATAAGATCGTCACGCTGTTTGTCTAACCCTTCTTATTATGTGCTGCTGCTTTGGCCACATTCCAGCTTATCTACCATGCATTGTTCCGCTCCTTCTCTATTGTCCTTCTCCATGTCGTTTTTCGGCCCTCTGGAGTCCACTCCAGTGCTGTCGTGCAGTCGTTCTCACCCTCTCTTCTAAGTATGCGTCTCACCCAGTTCCACCTTCTTCGTCGTACCTTACAACTTATGTCGTTGATCTCTGCAATTTCCCCTACTCTCTTGTTCGTAATCCTTTGTTGCCATCTGATCCTCAGTATCCGTCTCAGGCCACTGGTTTTCCAAAGTGTTCAGCATTCTTTCATCAATCCTAGTGATCTTCCACGTTTCGCAGCCACATAGGACTGGTTGAACTAATGTCTTGAACAGGTGTATCTCAGGTCTCCTTCCTAATCCTCTGGCCTTCCACATAATCCTTGGAATGCGCCCCTTGCCTTTGGTAATTTTCGGTGATGTTCCTGGTACCGCCCCTTCCCTGTCTACCATGGCCCAGAGGTACACAAATTTCTCAACATCTTCGACCTGTACACCGTTTACAGTGATTCTTTCCACACTGATACTTTTAACATGCTCAGTCCTCGATTTTTTGCACTTTCCAGTATTTAGTTTGGATCCCGCTCTGTCTGCTTTGTATTGTATACCATAGGGTTAAATGCTCTTTTACGCTGGTTTTATTGGAATAAAGAAGTATTTACGTATACAATCATTTAATCAGGTTCAATATTCTAAAGCACAATTTTCCCCTTTTAAATAGATATTTGGATTTCTCAAAGGATTGCTATCGCCGTTGGTGGGTGTCTCGGTCAGCAACGCGGTACTGTTTGGCGTCTACGGCAACACAGTTCAAACCTTTCGAAAAACTAGACTCTTTTCACTCACTTCTTTAGTGGTTGCGTTGCTGGATTGGTGCAATCACATGTGATTGCATGTCCAACAGAACTGGCCAAAACTTGCATGCAGACGGAAGGAGTAGGAACGATGCGAGGAAGGAATAAATTCGCAAATTATACAGGGTCCATTTGAATAATCAAAGTTTATCACAAAGAAGGTTTTCCAGGCTGCTATCGTGGCTTTGTTGTCACAGCAATTTGAGACACCTTGGGTTCTGGCGTTTATTTTTTTCTTTACAAAGCAATGTGCAGATTCTTTATAAAGAGGAACAACAACAATCATCATGGACAGGTTGGACCCGTCGGGATTATGGTCTCCGCGGGACTAAGTGGAATAGTGTCCTGGGCTTTTATTTATGGGATAGATCTAACTAAATCTCGATATCAAGATGATGGTGTTGGAGGTAAAGGTGTTTATTCCGGCTTTCTTGATGTTCTTAGAAATACTTACAAAGAAGGTGGAATACTGATGCTTCATAGTGGACTTTTTGTTACGTTACTCCGAGCATTATCCACCAGTGTTGCCTTTTTCTCACTTTATGAAATATGTCTGACGTTAATGGGTAACAAAATTCGCCATGCAACTTAAATAGGTAACATTGTTTCTCATGTTTTCTATTCGGGCGTGTTGTAAGTATTCAACAGTTCAAGAGATGGGGATCTGGAATTGATCCGCCAGCATAGAACAAATACAACCCTCAAACACTCAAACCTCGTGGTGCAGTAAAGATGATTTCTGATTTTCCAGAGAAAAAACAGCAACCATGCACTTCTGCCACACCTGCAGTTTTATAATGTCACCTAAATTGTATATTAATATTATAACCTAAACCTCCATGGTGCTAGATTCCCTCTAGTCCCAAACACTATATTCTATATTCCTCGCTATCACCCTTGATATAAAAACCCTTAAACAGTTAAAGTAAGACACCAAAACGACCTGAACGTTTTGAGAGTTTTATCTACAAACATTAGGGAGTCGATCATAAAGACACCTTGACTACGGTTGTATCTACAAGAGTACTAGAGAGTCCCATGTGAGACATAGAAGCGATCAAAACGAAATTCTTAGAATCTCTCTACAGCTCTAGGTGCTTATGAAACTTTTTCTGTGACTATAGCCTCCAATTTGAAAATAACAAACTCCCTTTCACACTGAGATATACCGAACTATGCATGTTATCCCAACTAAAAAATCCCTTTGAGTCACTTTAAGATACTTAAAGGCAAAGGCTTTCCACTTCCAATGAGATCCCCTTGGGCCCCTTTAAGATAGCCACAAGGTTTTCAATTACGGTCAACATGGTTTCAAATTACGGTGAAAATTCCTTTGAGAGAGGCCCTTTGAAAACCCTTTCAAATCAGGAAAGGATTTTCAAAGGGATTCGTAAAAGGATTCTTCAGTTAGGATATGCCTCGACAATTCTAACCCCAAAATCATTAATACTCCCAGGTACAGACCAATCTCTTTAAAACCAAAGCTTTTTTGGGAATTTTCTGGTGAACTGGTTAACAGGATAAGTTTTCCATTCCATTATTAACATATACCTGTATATACAGACATATACACAACAACAACTTTAGGGAAACTATGAACAGTCCGGTTCGTACCCCTGATCGGAAGAACATTTTTGTTCTCCAGATCCGTCTGTCAGAGGATCCTTTACAGAAGTATCCCACAATGCATCTGTTCAAATTCAAAGTTTGTATATGAATAACATAGAAATCAGATACATTTTGAGCGCGGGAAACTCAACCACTGCGAAGGGGTCAAATTTCAATTTATAATTTGAAATAATCGCAATCTTTTCACGATGCGCTTTTAAAATTCACCGTGCGGTTTTCGAGAAATTCAAAGACAAGTGGTGACTTCATATTATGTGTTGTCGTTAGGCGGTCGTGTTTTCACCAGATTTTCTGGAAAAATAAGATTTTTTTTTTTGTTAAAGGTTTGTTCGGGAATTATTTTTGACAACGTTACCATGTTAGTCAAAAATAATTCCCCAACAAAACTGAAACATGTTTTTTTCTTTAGAAAATCTTGTTAAAACGCGACTGCTTCAGGCTAACAGTAACACATAATACCAAGCCACCACTTTTCATAAAATTTCTCGAAAATCGCATGGTGAATCTTAAAAGCGCACGGTAAAATGATAATTCAAATGCCATTATTTTAAATCGTGAAAAAAAGAAAGTGGTACAATACAGCTGGAACATTTATCTACCCAAGTGTTTACAACTTCTTGGTTTAAATCACATAATAACCTAAAACTGTTCAACGAGTAAATGATACAAAATGCCCCCGAGACATCTGTTGACAGCATTTGAGAAAATGTACTGCAGTCTCACTTTATACCCCTCCTGAAGTGTGAGTAAAATAACGGGGCGAATGAGTGGGCCTATGAGAGCCAGCTACAAAAAGTGAATAATGCCGTTATTCTATTCGCAATCTACGTAAGTATATGTCTGTATGAAGAGGGAGTAGCCAAAGAGAAAATAGAACGATGCTTAATCACCCCATCCCCCACTCACCCGAATAACGATGTCTACTAAAATACTGGGGAAATATGAACAATTGATAACCAGCCCGGAAAGGGGCAAGGGGTACTCATTTGATTGTATGGACAGAAATACGAACAAGAATATGGCTAAATGTATGCAAAGGAAGAAAACTATAACAACAACAAAATGTGCAAAAGTATTTCCACTAAGCTGTTTATGCGTGATGAAATCAGTTCAACGTATAAAATCTTCGAGAAACAAACGTACTACCCCCTTATGTCTTTCGTGATCACAAGCCTATCATTCATAATCTATTTTTATTCCGCAGGAGGGGCTGGTCTTCTTGTAGGACACCCTTTTGATACTGTAAAAGTAAGTTACAATTTCTGTCAATGAGTTATATCCTTGTTAATAACAATCAGGCCCGTAGCCAGCGTGAGGTACGTGGGAGGGGAGGGGGAAAATTTTTGGTCGATGAGTGACAACCGCCCGCACATACCCCTGATAAAAAAGTATACACAAATTCTGGTTAAGTTACATGGCAAAATATATTACGTCAGTGGATGTTGTCACCAATATGCAGTACCCACAGTTTCTCCATCGTCTCCATTGAATTTGAATGTTATCTGGCTATTTGCATTTAGTGTTTTAGTGTAATACGACATCAGTTCAATTTATAAATTTTATAAATAATTATTCAAATGAACTAGGCCACTGGCCTTTGTCACAAAGTACATTTAGTGCATTATGGTTGGTTAGCACAAGTATCATGTACAATATTGTAGCAAAAACAATTTCTCAATATGGTGTAGAAGAAGCTGTTTCTTAGTCGGGTACCTAAGTCTATAACAGTATAAGTTGTCTACGGACTTTTATAGCATACAAATGAATAATGAAACAGGAATAATAAGGCTCTCCAAGAACGACGACAAAAGTGATTTAAGACGTTGGATATCTGGGTATTAATAACAATAATGATAACAATAATAATAATAATAATGATAATGATAATAATGATAATAATAATGATAATAATAATAATAATAATAATAATAATAATAATAATAATAATAATAATAATAATAATAATAATAATAATAATAATAATAATAATAATAATAATAATAATAATAATAATAATAATAATAATAATAATAATAAATAATAATAATAATAATAATAATAATAATAATAATAATAATAATAATAATAATAATAATAATAATAATAATAATGATAATAATAATAATAATAATGATAATAATAATAATAATAATAATAATGATAATAATAATAATGATAATAATAATAATAATAATAATAATAATAATAATAATAATAATAATAATAATAATAATAATAATAATAATAATGATGATGATGATGATGATGATGATGATGATGATGATGATGATGATGATGACGACGACGACGACGACGACGACGACGACGACGACGACGACGATGACGATGACGATGATGATGATAATAATAATAATAATAATGATAATGATAATAATAATAATAATAAGCTATAAACTTATGTCTTTTTCCATTAAGAACAGGGCATATGAAATGAAACAAAAATAAAACTCATCATCAACCCAGTTTATAATACAGTATATAGCGCATAAGGAATTTTATTTTTACGCGCTTCATGAACAATTTTGTATTGGCTGTAGGTGGCTTGCATAATTGCGATTAAATAATCTTGGTTTTTTTCAAACAGTATCTTCCGAATTGCAATCGTATATATTAACGTACCTACGTCAGGTGGATCCAAAAGTGACACCACTTTCCTCACCCTAAGCAAGTCCACCCTGCTAAATATTTCTTATAGTGTTCATATCGCTATGAAATCTCAAAACCATAATATGATTTACCTCAGAAAACATACGCCCGCCAATTTTCATCACCCATAAAATCTTGCCCATGTACTGATTCTAAACATTCTAAATAAATGTTTATTTACCTTCTAACTTATTTCTGGCAAAATCGATCATATCGTTGTTTGCAGTTTTATTCAGGCATTCATTGTTTTGAGTTCCATGTCAGGCAAAATTTACATTCAATCAATTTCTAAGTACTATGCCAGAGATTAATGGATTTGGAATAGAAAGACTTATGGATTTGGGTTTCTGATATAGTCCAGCAAAGATGTTTTTCATTTCCCTTTCAGGGCATGCATGAAATCATTGTTAAGCACATTTCATTAAAATATCTTAACAAAATACCAACAAATACATGTATGAAACATCCCCACCCCTCCATTCCAGTTCTTCCCCTGTTCGAGTGCAGAGGCATACTATTTCGACTCTTGTCGTCTGTCTACACTGACTGGAGACCCAGTCAAAATAAGCGATAAGGGGACATACATGTAGTGATCAAAAGGCCCAGGTCGAATCATCGAGAACTTGAGAGGGTCTCGACTGGATGATAAATACAAATTGTATGTCTCTTTTAGACATTTTTTAGTTCATCGGGAAATTAGGTTATTTCATTTGGGGAGAAGTGTGGGGTCGGAGGTCCGGTCTAGCCCCACGGCGTTACGCAACTGGTTAAAACGTATGCCAAATTGCAATTCTTCCTTAATAAGACGATAGCAAAGCCGCACACAAAATGTTATCTAAATACAGACACTATTGTACTCCTTGTTGATGCAGGGAGTTATAAATAGCAACTCACTTAAGTTGAAGACAACAAAACAAACAAGCATACAAACGTAAGCGAAAAATATGGAAATTGCTTGAACAGTTGAAGGTGCCGGAAGATGAAAAATAGTAAATAGTAAACAGATCAAAAATAGGTACTTTGCTTTTTGTGTTGTTTTTCCACATATGTTGTTTCTTTTTCGTTTCTGTTAAAGGAATATTTTCATGTATTTCATAACCTTTCTTAAGAAAGAGAACATTTTTAGAAACAATTTAGTACAAATTCATGTTGATAAGTTGTTCCTACAAGGAGATATTCAAATTTTAGGCTTCACAAAAAATGTCAATAAACGAATAGGAAAAAGCTTAGTATGACATCACAGCAGGGATACTGCTGTTACTTTCTTTTTTTATAGTAAAATTGCTAGGAAAATAAACTGATGAAAGTTAGGTATTTATATATATTACTTCAATAACTTTTGGAAAATTGTTTCTAATCATACAGAAATAACAAATTAACATTCAAAGAAATATATAAACATTTGCAATGGAATTGCTCTATGACATCATCAAACACGATTTCATCATACTGTACAAAAACTTTATTAAGTACTCTTCACTCAGCCACTTTGCCATTTTCTCCAAATCAAAGGTTGTTCTTCTTTACTCAATCTTAAATGGGATAATTTCACATCCCACCTCCTCCTCTGGAAAGTCCTTTCGCCCACCCTCTCCAGGAAAAGTATTTTTTCTTCTGGATACCCAGCCATGTTGGCATCCCTGGCAATGACAGGGCTGCTGCAACTGCTAAGCTTGCCCTTAACCTCCCCCCTACCCCTTTTCCCAAAACCCTTTCTGGCATTAAACCACTTATCACTTCCCTTGTTCGTGACCGCTGGCAAACCTCATGGAACTCCCAAATTGATAACAAACTCCACATCATCTAGCCCACTATTCCGATCAAATCCACCATCAACAACCTGTCTCGTAATCTCAAATGGGATAACCTCACATGCCACCTCCTCCTCCGGAAACTCCTTTCTCCCACCCTCTGCAGGAAAAGTGTTCTTTTTTCTGGATACCCAGCCATGTTGGCATCCCTGGCAATGACAGGGCTGGTACAGCCGCTAAGCTTGCCCTCAACCTCCCCCTACCCCTTTTCCCAAAAGCCTTTCTGACATCAAACCGCTTATCGCTTCCCTTGTTCGTGACCGCTGGCAAACCTCATGGACCTCCCAAATTGATAACAAACTCCACGTCATCCAGCCCACCATTCCGATCAAACCCACCATCATCAACCTTTCTCGTATCGACAACGTTCATATTACCCGTCTTAGAATAGGTCACACCCACCTCACTCACTCCCACCTCCTTATTGGCTCCCCCAACCCCTCTGCAACAATTGTCATTGCATCCTCACAGTCCATCACGTTCTCCTTGCTTTCCTCCTGTACAACTTTCCCAGAACCTCCCTCGCTCCTCACAACTCAATTGTGAGTTCTTCAAGAAAAAAAACCCACTGGATAAAATTATCTCCTTCCTTCATGCTTCCCTCTACAACCATATTTCTCCTCTTCCACCCCCTCTCTCTACTTTTTTTTTCTTCACCCATGCACCTCCTATCTCAATCACAGCTTTTTGACATTTTGTTCTTGTATTTTTCTCATTCTCCCCCTGTTTCCTTTCCTTCCTACCTCTAGAATGATCTGACTTTTCAGGCACAATTTGACCCTCGTTGTCGTGGTGCCGTTAAGCCTTCATCAAACAAACAAACAAAACTTTAAAATGCAATTGGGAAATCTTTAAAAGCCATATCTCCTTAGCGGAATATGATTTCAACCTGATTTTTGTACCAAATTGGCTCTAAAAGTATTCTTATTCAAATACAATTTTGCAAAAAAACCCATGGCAATATTAATTCAAGTCCAAGACAATACGTTGAATACAAGTCACATGTGGTACACAGATCAGGGATATGTTACTTTAGCAGATAATTCATTGTCTGTTTGTTTTGTGTGCTCTATTGTAATACTGTCACGTTTTGATGTTTTAGTGACAATACGTGCAACTTTGTTTTGTATCCTCTGCAATCGTTTGATGTTCTCATGTGACGCACCTACAAGCAGACTGTTGCAATAATCAAGACGTGACAGGATTAATGACCTTGCCAATGCTGAAGCCGTCTCTTGAGTCAGAAGGTGTCTGATGCTGCCAATATTGTACAAGCGGTAGTTGCAGATCCGGCAAAGCTCTGTGATATGCTTCTCCATGGTCAGTTCCAGTTGAAGAAAAACACCAAGATTTTTCACAGATTTAGAGAATAGGATTCAGGTCAGACAAACCGAGATATGACTGATGTCTGTGTTGAGCAGTCTGGACTTTGGTCCTACAAGCATAGCTTTTGTCTTGCACTCGTTAAGTTTGAGCATGTTGTTTGTCATCCAAGACTTTATGCTTGTGATACGGGTCATATGTGGTACACAGATAACCCATATTGTCTGTTAGTGCGCCGCATTGTTTTTGGTGGTGACGTCGTGACGTCATGAATATTACTAAGAGGAGCAGGGGGGGGGGGGGGATCAATATACATTTTTTTTTAAACTTGAAAAAGTGATAAATTTATAGCAACAATATGTCTGTTTGCATTATACTTGCATGTTATTTGTCAGTTATTGTGTACATGCTTATGTTGTTAACAGTATACGCGTTCCTTAATGTGAAAATGCTCCAAAAAAAAAAAAAAAAGCCTTGTTAACACATTGCACACATGTCATATGTGGTACACAGATGAGTTATGGTCCGTATATGCGACTGATTTTGTTGGTAATGTAGATAAGGCTTCATGTGAAATTCTTAAAAGAGTGATTAATGTGCAAGCGTGGTTCGACTTCCAAGTCCAGGAGAATACATTGGATACATGTCATGTGGTACACAGATAACCCATTGCCTGTTTGTGTGCCCTGATGTTTTTGGTGGTGATGTCATGTATATTGCTAAGTGGGGAAAAAGGGGAGGGGGAATTAATACACACACAAAAAATCTTGAAAAAAGTGAAAAATGTATAGCAACAATATCTCTGTTTGCATCATACTTGCATGTTATTTGTCAGTTATTGTGTACATTCTTATGTTGTCAACAGGTTCTATCACTAATATGCGTACCTTAATGTGAAAATAATCCCCCAAAAAAAAAAAAAAAAAAAAAAAAAAAACACGTGTAAACACATTGCACACATGTCATATGTGGTATACACATGAGTTATGGTCCTAATATGCGACCGATTAGTTTGGTAATGTAGGTATGGCTTTATGTGAAATTCTTAAAACAGTAGTTAATGTGCAACCGTATGCATGTTTTGCATCATACTTGTACCAGGGCTTGTATTGGTGTCAACAAATTATATTTTAGTGATATGCATGGTGGGCATGGCTTATCAGTATAATTACTTGTGTGTGGGGGGGGGGGGTGTGAGGGGGTATTCGTTTACATGTTTTGTATTCTGGAGGCCACACGTTTACAAGTTACTCTAACTTCCTGTCTAGCGCTCCTAAGCCTCTTTTGTAATTATGAATGTATATATCAATATCTTTGTTTCATTGTAGGTATCATATTGTATACATGTATATAACTGTACTCTGTATCAAAGTGTGCTTGAATAAATGTTTGAATCAATCAATGTTATTTAACACATTTCATGATATGCAATGCTAATTAGCATAAAACTTGAAAATCAACGAACAATGAGTGAAAGCATCGAAACCACTAAACATTTTCGTTTTCTCGTTCGTTTCTGTTAAGGTTCGACTTCAAGTCCAGGAAACCTCGGGGGCGAGACTGTACAAAGGAACATTGCATTCTTTTGCAACAATTGCAAGGCAAGAATCGGTAATAATGATCCGAATATTAATCGATCTTTAAATGATCTTCTATTGACTTATTTGTCACTTGTCTATAGGTTTCCTTATTCATAAAATGGTTTCATTTTAAAATTCTCAGTAATTTTTCGTATATATCTCTACATTTACGATGTGTGCTTAAGGCTTTGTATGTGATCATCATTACCATCATCAGAACACTGGATGCCTGTAAGGGCCCGGAAAAGAGGGCGGGGCTGGGGTGGGGAAGCCTTAAAAAGACTTTCCATGACGTCACTTCCATGACGTCACTTGCATGCTATAGTGAGAAGAATGGTGTTATAAAGGCACTCTCCGTGTAAGTCCATAGTGACATGTGATGAAATGTAGAATCAGTTGCGCGTGTATGGAAGCAAATGATTAAAATCCCTTTCTTATGACGATAACACTGCAGTGACGTAGCCAGTTGGGGTCAGGGGAGTAGGCCCGTAGCCAGAGTTTAAATTTTGCGGAACACAAAAGCAGGTGGACATTTGTCTTGTGTATAAGACATTGTACATGTTGTATGTGCTATTTTTTGCCATATTAGCGAAAACGCTTTGGGGGGGAGTGGCACGTGCCCCAGGCCCCTTTGCTACGGCCTTGCAGAGAAGGGTGTTACGCGCGCGCGCACATACACATATATGTCAATACGGCTGAGGTTTCTGATGCTGATAGCATCGAAATCAAAAGGGTTCGGTGTGTTACAATAGGTATTTCCATAGCCATCATCGTAAACAAGTTTGGAAGAGGAAAATTACTCTTACCTCGTGAAATAGCGTGGGACTTATGGCGTTTATGGCACACTAGGCGCACCATATGGGTGGGACTTAATCTTATTTTCCATATGAAGGACATGCCAAACCGCCTTGCTGCTTGGTGGATCATACAAGCAGACCATTATTATGGTATACCACACATGCCACAAGGGCTCTTTAATACGCTGGTTTAAATCGTATACAGGTATAAAGAAGAGTTGAGATTGGTTATTGCAAATAGTGGAATATAGATTCTACGTAAGTAAAAGAACATTAAACTCTGAGTAAAATGCACTTATATCTTTGAAAAAGCTTGTGTAGTTTTCCGTAATGGTCAATCAAACTTTCAAGATTTTAAATTCAGGCGAACTGTGGTGTCATCAGATGAACACAATCTCTAAAGCTGTGGAGTGTGTTCTTCAGTTTTACCCAGATATACATGTAAGTTTAATTTCTTCCTTGTTGATAAGCTGTTGGTACTGCCTGGGGTATAATCAAGTCTTAACATGCTCGGATGGAATCAGGTAATTGACATTCAACAAATATTTTAAAGAGGATTGAAAAACAAAGGATTTACATATAAACAGTGGGAGACGCCGTATTTATCTGCCCATGGCGCAAATTACTACTGCACTATAAGACCAAATAAATGAAAATGCTGTAATATGCTCTGTTGTGAACTGATTTTAATTGGGGTTTTGCCGTTTCAATGGTCCATTCTATTTTGATTTGTTTAACCTTAAGTTGGCTCTAGATGTCATCAGACCATTAAACTTAAAGGAGGTGGCGACCGTAAAGTAGGGGCGTTAGAGTTTGCCAATGTAATTTAATTATAGTCTTTCACTGTTGTTGGACTCTTTGGATAAAGAAATGTTCACCCATTGCGTACATGCGAACAATTTAAAAGCCACTGTGGAAACCATGTTCAAATTTCGAGTATTCGGATGGGAATTTAGTAGCGTTTATGATATTCCGTGCCGCTGGGTGCAAGAAAGGTATTCGATTTATCATGAGACTCAAGAAAAATACGTCCTTGCTTTTCGGCTGTCAGTTCCTTTAATCAAGTTCCAACATTCTAAAGCACAATTTTCATTTTTTGGTTCCGATGCGATAACATCAGGAACATCAGGTATGTGTGTGTGTGGGTGTTTTGTTTTAATAATATTTGCAACATTTCACCAAAAATGAAAGTGTTTTTAAATTTATGAAAATGCAACATTCAAATAATCAAGACTTGATCAATTATGTGCAGTAGAGGGTAGGACACTGGGGGTACGTGCCTTCCAACTTTTCTTTAAGATGGCAAAAGCGCCCCTCTTGAAAATACAAAATGCCCCTTCAGGAAACGTTCTATTTGAAAATATCCATGAATTACTGATTATGATGCAGAAACTTCCGTTAAATGGCTCCATTATTTGAATTTTTTTAGGGCGGATCCCTGCACATCCAGAGCGCGCCCCCTTAAAATGCCAGAAAATTTGCACAAAATGTGTTAACCTTAATACTTTTTATAGCTTTTCGAAACGTTCTCTCAGAAGTGGGCTCAATTTGAACACTTTCCCTAGGGAGGAGGTCTAGGACCGATTAGCGCTACTCATAATTAATATTCATGAATCCCCTTAGTACCCCTCCAAAGTCGTGTCCCCCCTCTTTTTGAAATCTTCCTGTCCTTCTGGTATAAGGATAATGTATCCCTTCTGCATGTTCCCGCACCCCCACTCCAGATTTCTATGAAAAGGGCAAGGCTATGCATTAATCTCTAGATACACAGCATTAAACTGCTATGAATGTTATCATCGATTTGATATCATGAAAGATTTGCAATCAATCTTGATCATTGCGTTAAATGATTTAATGATTGATCAATGTGTGAAAAACTTCAATGACACGTAAGCAATAAACAGGACCGTAAATGAACATGGGAAACACTTCTCCCTGCCCTTCCCACCTACTTTCAGGCAGAATTAAAAAATACGTAAGTTTTTGAAAAACATGGTTCTCACACTTTGTCCAGAAAGAGGATGCCTGTGGTCTGGCGAAACCCTCGAATTTGTCAAGACGCACATATTAAATCCAAGCATTTTAAGCCAAAAAATGTGACCGTTTCTTTTTCAAAGCTAGTACCTCATGTTTTAAGTAGTTTGAAAGTGTGTGTGTGTGCGTGTGTGTGTATGTGATAATTCGTGGACCATTATGATGGGTATATGATGAGACATTCTGAGATGCACTGTTCCTGGGAGTCAAAAACGTGAAGTGGGAAGCTATTAGTCCCAGTGGTGCGGGCAGTTGTGTCTGGCATTCCCAACCAATTTATGTTTGTCTTGTCATGATTTGAGTCAATGTTTTGACCAGAAACTTTAAATCACATTGCTAAATTGTTAATCATATTATCTTCATGTTAAAAAAAAAATGGCCTATAAAATCAAAAGATGTATAAGAAGACTATGCATTACATCAATTACACAAATGACAACTATGAATCAAACCCATTACCAGTGCTTTCAGTTCTTTGATTTTCTTTTTCATTTAGGTATTCGGATTATTTAAAGGATTGCTTCCGCCTTTGGTGGGTGTCTCGTTCATCAACGCCATACTGTTTGGCGTCTACGGCAACACAGTTAAACATTTCGAAAAACAGACTCTTTTCACTCACTCATTTGGTGGTTGCATTGCTGGATTGGTGCAATCACCAATCGCATGCCCAACAGAACTGGCCAAAATTCGTATGCAAATGGAAGGAGTGGGAATGATGCGAGGAAAACATAAAGTCGTAAATTATACAGGGTCCATTGACGCAATAATCAAAATATATAACAAAGAAGGTTTTACAGGCTGCTATCGTGGCTTTGTTGTCACGGCAATTCGAGACACCTTGGGCTTTGGCGTTTATTTTTTTTCTTACGAATCAATGTGCAGATTCTTTATAAAGATGGATAACAATAAACATCTAGGACCCGTCGGGATTATGGTTTCCGGAGCACTAAGTGGAATGGCGTCGTGGTGCTCTATTTATGGATTAGATTTAGCTAAATCTAGATATCAGGCTGATGGTATTGGCGGTAAAGGGGTTTATTCCGGCTCTCTTGATGTTCTCAGAAAGACTTACAAAGAAGGCGGAGTACGGATGCTTCATAGAGGACTTTTAGTTACGTTAATCCGAGCAATTCCCACCAATGTCGCCATATTCTCAGTTTATGAAATTTGTTTGACATTAACGGGTAACGAAAACCGCCATGCAACTTAAATATGTGCATAGCATTGCTTTTTTAAGTTCTCTATTCTGGGTGTTTTGTGTAAAGAAGTGGGGAATTGAAATCAAATTTGCCCTAATTCAGTCGTCATAATATTATTCTTACAAATTATCCAGACCTTTTTTTAAATCTACCAATTCAAAGCATTTAAGCCTTCAGACTTCTATTTGTTTTTCCTTTATATAACAGTATAACTAAAAATGGTAACTGGTACTCAAAAATAAATATAATACATTTCTAAAACATCTTTATTGTTACTTACAGCTAATGTGTAATTTTTGTTACCAAATTAAAGAAGGTTTTACCAGCCTGCTATTTGACAAACAAAGCCCTCTATCGAGAGCATCTTCCAGACTGGAATTACTCATTATTTTCAGGATGGTTTTATCTCCGTTAGCTCATGAAACGCTGGTTTCAGGACAGTGTCAATATAAGACGTATCACCGGATACTTAGTCATTTCTTCTGGCCAAAACTAAAACACGATGTCGCAGATTATTGCAAAACATGTCATACATGTTGAATGATTTATAGATATTAGAATGATATGGGAAACCATATTAAAAACTCCCTCTGGATGCATTGAAACCAATGCCAGCTTTTGTGGAACCGTTTAGCAAATAAGATTTATAATAGATTGTGTAGGGCCCCCAACTAAAGCTAAGTTAGGTCGTCAGTGTATTTACTTATTATCATGTGTGCGTCAACAAGATTTCCAGAGGCAATTCCTCTTAGAAATATCAAAGTTTGGACTATCCCGAAAGCTTTGTTGAAATTTACCTCAGTTGGTTTGCCAAAGTCTTACAGTCTGATCAATGTAGTAACTTTATGTCAAACTTATTCCATTCAAGTAATGTATGAACTTGGTATTGGGCAAGTAACGTCAAGTGTAGTACTGAGTACAAAAGGCTGGTTCTGGGCCACTTTTTATGTGTGTGTGTTGTTTTTTTCTTCACTAATTGAGCTGCGGTTCTGGCGCACTCTTTATGTCGTTTTTTTTGGCGCACTTTTTATGTTGTTTTTATATATTTTTGATTTCATTAATTTGGTCCCTTATCTTGAAAATTTATGACAGAAAAAGATTTAATTTTTTCTATTTATTTCATTTATGTATCTATCTATATATTTTTTCTTTCTCTTTTACCTTTTTTTGTTTTTGTTTGTATGTTTCATCCCTGTAGCCAAAGGCCATAGTGGTGGGTGATCCACTTACAACCCAGCGCTTGGTATTGAGAGGTAACAAGGCAATTTTATTTATTCGCATGTTATATGTAATGTAATGTTCGCTTCTCAATAGATTCATAGCATGTCGAAATGTCTTGCTTTCATATAGTGCTTCTTTGTACTACTGATTTTGTACCCAGAATTAAAGCACCGATAATAACAAACGATAATGCTATGTTTTCCGTAAGTTTCGCTTCTATTGTATCAGTTCCTTCTAATTTAGTTTCGAAATCCACCCCTTCAACACTCATTCTTGTATCCGGTAGGCTGCCGTATTCTACCCCCGAATCAAGAATTGAAGGTTCTGGGGCATTGATAGAATTTATATTATGATGCTTACCTTTAACAAGGTCTTTAGCAACCATAATATTATTGTTGTAGTATATTTGGGTATCTATACCCAAAAGCATATTGCTAGGAATCGTGTACAAATCTTAACCCAGACTGAAGTCTAAAGGAGGTGAGGCATAGGTCAGGGTATCTTGATAACGTTGAATGGAAGATGGGAGATCTATAGGAGCAAGCCACCGCATCCTCAACATTACGAATAAATTGTTGCTGAGCATCCAGACTAGTATCACCACCAAGAATTTGACTGCGAGTTTGTGCTGAGCACCTAAAACAGCCCACACAAGAACACGAATGCTGTCGTTGATATAGTTGATACCCGTGCTCGCTGCAAATCCTAGTGTGAACCATAGGTTGAAAGCCGTTGCGTCGTACAGCATGCAGAAACCCACTTCAAACATCGATCAGGATTAGATGAAAATCGAGAAAACTTTTTTTTATTTCCCGGCACACGTCTAGAGTGCAGGCAAGGTATGTGAAACTATCACTAGTTGGTTTGATCATTTTTAAGTAACCAGTTCCATATTCGATGGTTGACTGATGTAGTCGACGGTCAGCATGACTTTCCGGTCATCAATTGAGATGATTTTCTTATCTTAGTAATTGCTGCTGCTGAGGTAGATGATATCCATGTCGTTAACCACATACTGGATAGGGTGATAAGCGGTTAAGTACCACTTCTAGGGTATCCCTAGTCCCTGGTTTGGAACCCCTGGTGGGGTCCACTGGGTAACTTTAGGCGAAATCGCAAACTTTTCACACACTTGTTTTAACGCCCCGTCACTGTAAGGGTTATTGTAAGGATCAAAGGACTCATCCGGTAGACGACCTTCCAAGTCTTTTCAATCCTCTCCGTATGGTGTAGTACACATGAAAGCCATAAACCATGCGAACCGTCCAGTGTCTGTAGTTAGTCATTTGCTCGGGAGAAACAAAACATCCATCCGCGGCAATCCCCAGGGCAAAGTTCAACTGCGTTTACCAAAACATTATAGGGTCGGCACGCCACCTTTCCAAGTAGCATCTTCATGTACGCTGTGTATTCGGTAGTTGTTAAAGATGTTTGTCAATTTTGCCAAAAAGGACTGATCTGATCCGCCTGGATATATCCGCTGTTCTGTTATATTACCCACACCCACAGTCTCAGCATCCTGCCAAACAGGAGCCTCTGGCATATGTCCAGGGATGTATTGAAATGCTGTTTATATATATATATATATATATATATATATATATATATATATATATATATATATATATATATATATATATATATATATATATATATATATATATATATATATATATATATATATATATATATATATATATATATATATATATATATATATATATATATATATATATATATATATATATATATATATATATATATATATATATATATATATATATATATATATATATATATATATATATATATATACATATATATATATATATATATATATTTATATATATATATATATATATGTTTATATATATATATATATATATATATATATATATATATATATATATATATATATATATATATATATATATATATATATATATATATATATTTTTGTATATATATATACATATATATATATATATAAATATATATATATATATATATATATATATATATATATATACACATATATATACATATATACACACATATATATACATATATATATATATATATAAAACAAAATAGGAAAAAATGACAATGTCTCTAGCCAACAGATTATTTTAAAAACCAAATATTTCGAAAACTCCTGTTTTATTTATGTTCAGCCGGCTCCCACTTGTGGTTTTGCTTCGCTGTCCCTCGATCGTTTGTTCCCAAGGCAATGGCGGCTGGCAATCCGGCGGCCCTGCTAACAGGCTAGCAAGAGGTGAATAATGTGAACAAGTTTATTCCAGATGCAATCAGATAATGGCGAGAATTTAGTTTGAGTTGTGGTACTTAAGATCATGCAGGCAGCGACTATCTCCCTTCCGCAGTTCCGCGCCGGCGGATTTGATGCTATCGCTAATTAAATATCTGACTATAGTATTTATAGCAGAACGTGAAATGCAACTTCACACGAACGCGTGAACACTGCAAGAAAAGAGTACGCGAAATATTTTGGAAATGCTGTCATGTTTTCTTTTAATGAAATGAACAGATAACGATTAAGGGTGTTTCAGCTGACTTCATGAGGTCACATTACTTTGTTTACATCATCATTTTGTAGGACAGACTGTCGTCTGCTGTACACTTACATATGTTTGTATGTTGTTATATAAGATTACTTTTGTAAGTAGCATGCCAGAATCTTGCTGTGCCGTTGGTTGCACTAACCAATAGACGTGTTTATAATCTAATCATTGAGAGGAATTACTTGAAGTGCTTGAAGGGTAATTTCTTCTTTAAAATAACATTTTATATTAAAAGAATAATTCATCTGGCCAGTTCATTTTATCCAGCGCGTGTTTATATGCCCAGCACGTGTTATACATACTCAGCACGTGTTTTCATCACCAGCGCGTGTTAGCGCGTGTTTTAGACCGAGTTTGTTTGTTTTACGTGTGACGTGACTGAGCTGTGTGAAAATCAGACCGTGAAATACTCAACGCGCAAAGCTCTCCCTACAAAATGGCTCCCACTTTACTTAGAGTCACGTGATGAAATCCCTCTATACACGGAACAGAAGCAGCAGAGAAACTTAAAACAAAATGACTGACAATTAACACAAAGAGATTTTAGTTTGCATAGTACTCCTTAAAAAGAGCATTGATTACAAAACTTATCTTTTTTGTTCAATGATGGTCTGAGTATGGTCGATTAAAGGACCATCCTAAAGTTATCATAACCTGTGATGAAATTAGACTGCAAATCGGCAACCCAAGATTTTGTCCTTTAATATTAAGCATGAATTGAAGGTTATATGCCTGTTGACATTGCAATTTTACATAAACCTGCCGTAAAACTTGAGTTCCTCAGCATGGAATGTTTCGAAGATTTTTCAATAGATTTCAAAAAAAGTATTTGTTGATTTCTAGTACCGTTAAAGGGAACTCCAAATTCCAAGGTGGTTTAGCCTCCGCCAATCTTCTCTTATCCTTGCGTATAGACTACAGTTTTACGGAAATGTCTTTGGCAAAAAAGGTGCGTGAGCGTCGTCTCTCCTTCCCCCTCCGCCACTAAAAAAACTTTAAAAAGATGTTTTTACGGAGATGCTTGACAAATAACTTACGTTCAGACGTTTGAGGCAATAGACGTTTTTTGCCGCCCAAAAGCATGCAATTTAGACCCTGCTCTGCAGCGGTACATAATCCAATAATATTACAACCATTATATTCATTTTCTGTAATGACCTGATTACACTTATCTTCAACAATGAGCATCAATCGTTACAAAACATTGAATGTATTAATCATCAGATTATTCATCTATCATGATGATAGATTGGAAGACACAATGCTGCAGGATGCCTTATCCTAATTACATTTTACAGAATCGCAAAACATTTTAAGAGACAGAAACTGCATATAGTATGAATTAAACATGTAAAAAAGCTACACGAAACTGCGAAAAACATTCGATTCAGCGTGCTGTCACTGGTCGTTCCTTGATGTACTCTGCAATCTGTGGGAGTGCACCGAAACGGCTTACAAGCCCTTTTAGTTTTGGTGTGCTCTCTGGAAGGTTGATATCCATGGATGGAAAATAGTCATACGCAAAACAAAAAAATCCGACATCTGCCACTGAAGTTCGTATCTGTAAAGAAGAAATAAATGGGAGATATGTCAGTCACACCATTTGTTTTACAAATATCACAGTCGATACATACAGGCGACAGGTCTGGGGCAGGACTTATTATACTCACATTAAATGTGGCTGTGCATACATCACTTCCTTTGGTTGGTTGGGTAATCATCATTGGTTTAAATGTTGCTTTGCTACTCAGGAAAAAATTAGAAACTACTTTGGGCTAAATGTGTAGTTTGCTTTTAACAATTTTCGGAAGCGATTTTGGCATTACTATTACATTATTCTAAGTTTACTCCATCCATGAATCACAATTCAAGCAAACATAATGACGATACTTGCGAAAAGATTTATAAAAAAACACGTTCCCTGCAGCCCTGCTTGACTGTATCTTGTCAGTTTAAGCTTGGAGGAAATTTCGAAATGATTTTTAACAACTTACCTTATCACCCACGAACCATCTGCTACCACCTTTGTTTTAAACCAACAACTTCTCTAGCATGACAAGAAATTTTGGCAATATCGCCTCCTGAAATTCTTTCAGAAACTGGCTGTAACTTGCAAAAAATGCAATGTATTGAAGTTTTGCAACTATACCAGAAGTTTGTTGAAGATGAGGTTTGTAAAATATGTATATTTTGCTCTTATCAAACTAAAAGAAGCTCTTGACCTAAAAATAGGAAGGGTGCCGCAGCTTTTGTACATTTTTTGAATTTTTAACTAGAGCAGACTGGCAGATTGTAGCCTATGTCGCGCTCGTTGGTAGGCATGCACATGCATGTGCGTATGAAGAGATGAAGTGTCAGCTGTAAATTAGGTTTCCATGAAACGTTGGTGCTCATCGGGAAATCCCTTGTATATAAACAGAGCAAGGGCGTAGCCAAGATTTTCATATTGGAGGAGAGGGAGGGGGGAGGGTAAATTGAAGCGACACGATATTTAGTGCTGTAGTTGAGATTACATGGGTCACTTTGAGCTTCTAGCTACGCCGCCCCCCCCCCCCTCTCCTTCTCCTCCCCCACCACCCTAATAATTTAATCCATCAGATCAGATTGGTGCCGTTGGTTACTTTCTCAGAAAAAAGGTTCTTCGGCAATAATATTTTTAACATTTGTGCAATTTGTACATGAACTAAGACAGAGAGAGGGAGAGAGATAGGAAGAGTGTGTGGGGGCGGGAGGGAGGGGGGGGGGGTCGGAGTGCACGTGATACAAAACAGGCTCATTTTAAAAGTTTGACAACATTTACACAAGTTTGTAGTAAATTATTGAAAACCTTTCTTTTTGATAACCCATATTTTTCAAAGAGTGACGATTAACCTAACCATGTACAAACGTAAACCTTAAAACATTATATTTCCACATTATGCGTTTTCATGATTTTGTGTTTTGTATATGGTGTATTATAGCTCTCTTTGACGTGAATTTTGACTTGTATAAATAATACACCTTCTTACTACGCGTTGTGACATACGTTTTTGCCCTTGAAATGTCAATTTTGCGAGAGCTGGACCCATACTTGGGCTTCGATCCTGGACCCCACTAGGGGCCCTTTAAGCGGGCCCCTGGACCCCACGCCCACAAGTCAAGTGCTTTGCGCTCGAAATGACACCGTAGGTGTCGCCTTAACTACACCACTTAGGGAAAACAAATGTTCGTGTGTTGTGTAAAAAGGAATAATATTGCTTTTAGTTCATTCAAACTCAAAATGGCTTGGAGACAGGTTGAATTAGTAAAAGATGGGTTTTTTTTTTTTTATCAAGTGGCACCTGGACTAATGCTGACGGTTCGAGAATGGATAATTGCTCGCCTAGACATAGGGTTGTCAGTCCGGGAAGAACAGTTACTTTTCGCAAGCACAGAACATTAGATGTTTTGAGGCGAGACTTAAATAAACTGGATAAAAAATTAAATGAAGTGAAAGAAGTTAATACATAATAGCGTTAGTTGTGATGATGACGGCTCGAAGCAAACCAGTATTTTGCGCTATATGGTACCAATTGATTATGATTATGATAGTGAAGAAGTGGACAAAGTGTTTTTAATTCCGTTACTAGTATTGGTGAAGAAAGTGGACAAAGTTTAAATTCTGTTGAAGAAAGTGGTGAAGAAGAAGAAGAAGAGGTGATATTTCCTGATATGGTTATCCAGGAGGATTATTCTGAGTCTGACAGTGAAGATGATTCGACAGTGATAGTTGTGCTTCCTTCCTCAGGAAGGATGCTCACGAGATAAACGTTTTTAATAGAATTGTATTGATTCCAGAAACTCAAATAAGCATGCAGCCCGGGCAAATTTGCAATACACAAACACAATCACAATCTTCGAGCTGGCGTTACCGTTTTTTTCGCCGTCACCAGAGCCTTCACCTGATTCAATTTTTCCTCCGTCACCAGCGCCTTCACCTGATTCATCTGTTTGCTCGGATTCATTATTCTCACCCGGCTGCCTGGTAAGGATTTGCACGAGGATCCGTTACAACCAAAATCGTTACAGACTGACAGACGCAGAAGTCGCCACCCCCGTAGGAAGGAGGAGCGAATGATGAGCTGTTGGGTAAAGTTTTTAATGAAATAATGAGAGATGTACCTGAAGACGATCGGGCTCCGTCGCTTGATTTTGAGTCCATTACGAACTCTGAATTATTGAGTAAGGAGTATAGCGACTTGCTTGCTATTCACGAAACAAACAGAGCCGTGTATTCCAAATTTAAGGCAAGTAAGTCAAGCATTTCAATACTCTTTAAATGTAGAAGTTTTGGAAAGGTTGATGGAGAATGTTCCCGATCGGTTTCAGGTATTTGAAGTACTGTTAACAATATTATTGCATGCCATATTAGATAAATTTGAGAAGTATGATAAAGTTTATTTTAGTATTACTGGCGATAGTCTCGATTACCCCGTAGGTATCCCTTTCAGGCGCGTTAACCAATTAATAGTTGAGCGCATAATGCAGCGTATCGAATCTGTCATGCAGAGTAAAAGGGATTTCGGGGTGGGGGATCATCTAAGGATAGAGTTAACACATAATGCTATGCCAAAAGGTATGGGTAATAGAAGTGATGATGAAGATAGAGGAAAGGGTGAGGAGGGGGGGGGGGGGGGGGAATCCGATGATGCTTACAAATGTCCTATTTTTTTTAGGAGCTCAACAAATTTTACGAAAATAGTAGGAAAAGTAAAACTATGTCTTCTTGGGGCTCTGCTTGTGTCGAAATTGATATATGACAAAATGTCTCGATATAAACGTGACAAATTTAAAATTGATTCTGAAGCCAAAAAATGCAAGCTGAATTGCTGCGTATTCAAGCCGGCGTCGAATCGGATGAGTGTGGGACAATCGAGTCTATTGCTAAGTTTCAAAAAAATATTGAGTGATTATCAGATTTTTGTTTTTCAGGAAAAAACTGATTATTTATAAAAGAGCGGTCCCTAAGACAAAGAAATTATGTTTATTGTACACTCCTGATCATTTCGAAGTCATAAATTCGGTACCTAGTTTTTATGTAGAAGGGTTTTCTGTTTTAGTTGTTGGTAGAACTGCCGGTGTGATAGTACATTTTGCCCCCTGTAAATCTGGGCCCCCCGGACCTTATTTCCTAAGGAATGTCTAGTGAATTTGGTGCACTCCGGACTAATTTTACTAGGTTAGTTACTGATATGTCTGTACGGTCCTTCAATTAATTTTGTGTATTGAAGTGATAAGCTAAAAGGTGATAAGAAGTGATAAGCTAATACACTAAAGAAAAAAGGCGTGCTTTGCGCAAAACGGCAGTGAGATTTAGTTTGAAGGTAGAAGACGGGCTTTTTCTTGCAAAAGGGGGACAAGAGAAAGAAGGGCCTGGGCCCAAATTTCCTAGCGGACCATTTTTACTATAAAGGGGGACCAAATTCACTGGAGGGCTATGGCTTAATTGTCTGGGGGCCAAATTTCCTGGGAAATAAGGGCCGGGCCCAAATTTACTGAGGAGGGGGAGGGAAAATTTACTTTAAGACCGGCAGCTGAAATCTCACAGATGCAGTTCGTGTTGTACTTATTGCAGAGGTGGGACGGGTACTTGTAGACGTAGCGGGGAATGCATATTATGCAAGCAATGTTTTAGAATGTTTCCCTCGGCTTCTTGTCATGCAGCCCACAAAGTAAATATCTATTCAACAATTAGGAAAGCGGAAAAGAAATCGGTTTGCGATGGTCTTGAAGGCTTTCCCTTGTGCAACAGGACTTTAGGTGAAAACAAACATTTTTGAGACACTAAAACAGTGTATTGCAAAAATTGTCGGCAACAAGCCCCCGTAGGCCATCAATGTTTCATTACAGAAATTAAACCTCCTAAGCATGCGAAAGACATGCGTTACATGTATTTTGATTTCGAAAGCTATATTCTTGCACCAAATGTGAACGGCACAGAATATCACAAACCGAATTTTTGTTCCGCTGTCTTAACTTGCATGGTTTGTGAACCCATAGAGAATCTTGATATCCGTTGCCCCTCTTGCTCACATGAGCGTTTGTTTACATTTTCAGGCCCGCGAACTCTGCAGGATTCGTCGATTTTGTTTTAGATATAGAAAACAGAGGGATAACGTACGTAGCTCATAATTTTAAGGGGTATGATGGGGGGTTTGTACTTAAGGAACTTAGTCGGAGGGGTGCAAGGTTTAATGTTATTATGAACGGTAACAAAACTTTAAGTTTAACTGCTAAGGCGCACATTTTAAAGCAAGACAGCACACCGCATTTTCGCTTCATAGATTCCTTAAATTTGTTACCTATGGCATTCTGGCATTGGCAAATTTTCCTAAAACTTTTGATTTACATGAAAAAGAGAAGGGTTTTTTCCCGTATCTTTTGAATGACGGGACAAACGACGATTATGACGGACCATGGCCTGACCAAACGTTCTACAACACCTGATAAATGTTTACTAAGAAGCGAACAAAGTGTTTAGATTGGAATACTTTGCAGAAAGATAAGAGGTTTTGCATGAAGAAAGAGCTTGAAAGTTACTGTCATTCTGATGTATGTATTTTGAAAGAAGGATGTGTGAAATTCAAAACTTGTTTTCAGAATAAATGCGGGTTTGATCCATTTTAATTTACCATAACTATAGCAACTGCTTGTATGCCAGTTTTTCGAACTAAATTTTTGATACCGGCTTCTTTGGCAATTGTCCCACCGGGAGGTCGGGCGGGTCGGTGTGTTCAATCACTGAAAGCACTAGAATGGCTTAGATACAGAGCACACGAAATGAAAGATAAAATTCAAAGTGCTGAATCGGATGAAGGTGAGGCTAAGGTTGCCGGTACGTATGTGGATGGCAAGTGTGGGAAGCGGGTGTTTGAATTTCATGGCTGTCTTGAGTGTTTCCCGGACCGAAATGCACTGATTCCTCATGGTACCATGACCATGAGTGAAGCATACGACCAGACAGAGAGAAAGATTAGGGAGATTGAGCGTGGTGGTTTTAATGTTGAGGTGATGTTGGAATGCAAGTGGGATGTTATGAAAGTTAATACAAAAAGAGTACGTGATTTTCTTTTACGCAAACCTGTACGTCCACCTCTGAACCCGCGAGATGCATTTTTTGGTGGCCGGACCAATGCAGCTCGTTTGTACCATAAATGTTCGGAGAAGGAAAAAATCAAATATGTTGACTTTTGTTCTTTGTATCCGTACATTAACAAAAAAGAGACGTACCCGGTGGGGCATCCGAAGGTTTTAAAAGATCTTACTCCTGACGAATTTCCTGATATATACGGTTTTGTCAGATGTAAGGTTCCTCCTCCTTCGGGTTTGTTTCACCCGGTTCTTCTTGAAAGTCAAACGGAAAATTGTTATTCCCTCTTTGTGCCTTGTGCGCCGAAAGCGGGGATAAAGTTTGTGTTCACACTGATGAAGAACGAGCGAACTGGGGGACATGGGTTCATTTGGAACTTGCAAAAGCGCTTGAAATGGGCTATAAGATTCTTGAAATTTCAGAAGCGTGGCATTTTGAAACCAAATGCCAAGAGTCAGATACACAGAAAGGATTGTTCAGTAGATATATCTATTGTATGCTGAAAATGAAAGCAGAAGCCAGCGGCTTCCCTTCTTTGTGCAAAACCGATAAAGATCGTGGGTATTATGTCGAAAAATATTTCCGATCTGAAGGTATTGCCTTGGATATGTCGAATATCAAAAAGAATCCTGGATTGAGAGCACTAGCCAAGTTGATGTTGAATTCCGTCTGGGATAAGTTTGGTCAAAGAGCAAACTTACCGCAGACACCGTTCATAACCGCCTGCGCTAAAAAAAATCTGTTCTTAACAGACACTTCTAAGAATGTATCAAATGTAGTTTTCCTGGATGATGCTACAGCCATGGTGACTCATGCGGACAAGGATGATTGGGTTGTTGGTGGTGGGCAAAACAATGTGTTCATTGCTACCTTTAACAACAGCCAAAGCCCGGCTGAAGCTTTATGAGCTTTTGGATCTTCTGGGTGAACGTGTCCTGTATTTCGACACGGATTCCTTCTTGTACTTGGAATCATCTACGGATGATTTCAAAGTACCCATCGGAGAATTTTTAAGTGACCTGACAGACGAGCTTGCATGCTATGATGACGACAGCGTACATTTCTGTGTTTGTCAGCGGCGGACCAAAGAATTACGCTTACAAAGTAACGGACGGTGTTGGGTCACTCGATGACATTTGCAAGGTACGAGAAATAACTTTTAATTACGATGCAGTTAATATTGTGAATTTTGATACAATTAAAGATCAAATAGGCCTAGACGGTATGATAGCAGGTAAAGGTTTGGGAGACTACACGGTTACTGTTATATAACCATAAGATTGGTGTCTAGAAATTATGTCTAGAGTGCTGCTGAAGGGTTACAAACCGGCATATACCAAAAGAATGATCAATCCTGATTATCAAACTATTGGCTTTGCAAGACAAGAGGCGGCAATCAAACACAGCAAAGGGGTGCCAGTAAAGCAAGTCAAAGAGTGGCTGAAGTCGCAGGAAAGGTACAGCCTTCACCGTCCGAAACTCAAGAATTATCTTAGATTACCTGTAAGAGTATTTGGGGAGGGGGAGCAATGGCAGGCTGATCTAATGGCAATGGATTCAATTGCATCTCAAAACAAAGGCTACAATTCTATTTTGTCAGTCATTGATGTTTTTTCTAAGAAAGGTTGGTTAGAGCCAGTGAAACGTAAAACCGGTATTTAGTTTCGAAAGCGCTCAGCTCATTTTTTGAGAGAGCAGGAAAAACCCCGTTAGAATTACAAACAGATAAGGGTAAAGAATTTTACAACAAGGAAGTTAAACATTTGTTGGATAGACATAATATCAAGCTGTTTTCAACCGATAGTGATGTTAAAGCCAGCATAGTTGAGCGCTTTAATAAAACAGTTAAGGATACTTTGTATAAATATTTTTCATACGTAGGAAATTCAATTTGGTTGCCGGTGTTATCACAGCTTGAAGAAGGCTATAATAAACGATTTCACACATCAATTAAAATGGCACCAAATGAAGTTAATGATATGAACCAAAAAGAAGGGTGGACAAATTTGTACGGGGAAATAGAAACTGCACAGCCGACAGATACTATTTCTGTAGGCGATTTGGTTCGAATAACCAAAGATCAAGGAATTTTTGGGAGAGGGTATTATCAGAATTGGTCAATCGAAATTTTTGAGGTCACAGGTGTCATAAATCTTGAAAGAACGATGTATAGATTGAGAGATCAGCTGGGTGAGACGCTCACTGGTTCTTTTTACCCCAAAGAGCTTAAGAAAGTAGCAAAACCTGAAAGTTTAAAAATTGAAATAGTGATACGCACGCGAGGCTCAGGGAATAGAAAAGAATATTTTGTAAAGTGGCAAGGGTACGGCGACAAATTTATCTCGTAGATAAAGCAAGCAGATTTTGTAAACAATGGCTGAACAAACGGCATTCACATGGGTAGTACCTGGTAATGCAGGAATGGATCAATTTCCAAATGACACCACATCTGATTTTACGGTTCCGCTGCCCAGACCTACTTTATTAGAAGGAGAATGGGAAGTTGGAGTAACAGCTGCCTATTTCCCTGACGATATTTACCTCGTTAGCGATTTTAATACCTTTTTAAGGTATAAGTTGGCTGATGATAATAGCAAAAAAGAGGATGCAAAAATAAATTCATTGAGACAAATTAGTCTTTCCGATCTAATACAAAAAACATGGTTACCTGAGACAATGAAACCTGCTCTAAAGGTATCAGAAAAAGAAAATGGGATGCCAAAATTAGAAATGAAAACAGCAGCATATAAGTGGATGTATTTGACAGGTTCCTTTAATAAGGCACTACGGTTTTTGATCCGAATCAATCTTTTTGCAGGTGCGTGACGACAACGACATTAGTGGTACTTCCACCAAAATAGCTCAATATAAACCTGTAACTGACGGTATAGGTGAAATTCGTTTTTTTTTAGATTTGATAGATTTTCAACCTTTCAACGAAGAGTCAAGACCCCTCTTATGTACAGCCATAGTTACTGATGAAGGTAACATAACTTACAAATCGACCATTATAAAATATAATTCTGTAACCGAGTCTAGGTTAAACAAAGTGCATCTGTGGATTGAAACAGATAGCAGCAGTACATGCACTAGGGTGTGCATCAGGATCTACCGTTCTTGATTTACATTTTAAACCGAAACGAAGCTTTTAGAAATGGATGAGATTTACTGGGTGGTTAATTCATCATTCCACAAATTAATTACTTCTTTGGTTTTATCAGGTAGCTGGAAGACTGGTGTCCAAGCAGCACAGTTCCCTAAAGTTTTACCATATAGTGCTTTAACAAGTAAAGTTCTATATACAAAGGGAAATACAATCGTGGACATCCCTCTCCATCTTATGTCAAATACTGATACCAACTACAAAAAAAAATTCCGTTTGTTACATTTTCTCGACTTTTTCATGGCTTTGTATGTGAGGGTGAGAAGCTTGTAGTTTATTCTTTCACATATAGGAAGCCAATGAAGTTGGTGGATGATGGGTTTAATGTAAGATTTCTTACTTGTGAGAGTAACTAATCTGGCAGCAGTGTTTTGAATGCGCTGAAGCTTTGAGATTTGTTGAGAGGGAAGTCCAAATAAGATACTGTTGCAACAATCAAATCTGGATGATACAAATGCGTGAATAAGTGTCTCAGTTGACTTTTGATCAAGATATTTACGAATTTGGCTGATTTTTCTGATGGCAAGTGAAGCGGAGCGGCATATATTATTTACATGTGGCAGCAGTGTAAGCTTATCATCAAAAATAACACCCAGGTCTTTAACACAGGAAACAGGAGATATACATGAATTACCAATCATAACAGAGGAAACTGGAGTAGTGCTTAGAAAACGTGACGAAATATGAATTACTTCAGTTTTACTATCATTAAGAATTAGTTTGTTGTCTGCACACCATGTCTTGATTTCCTCTACACACGATTCAAGTTTTGCAATACTCTGGTCTTTTTCGTTTCTATTCATTGACACATAAACCTGTGTATCATCTGCATAAATCATCCCATGCAGGCCATGAGATGTGATAATACTTTCCATAGGGAAGTATAGTATGTAAAAACAGGTGGTCCGATTACTGATCCTTGAGGCACTCCATAGACGAGATGCCGAGGCGAAGAGTTTTTATCTTTAATGCTTACAACCTGCGAGCGGTTTGCAAAATATGATTTCATCCAATTGAGAGTGATTCCATCCAAACCGTACACAGTATGCAGCCTATTAAACAGAATTTGATGGTCAATAGTGTCAAATGCTGCACTAAGGTCGAGGAGGACAAGGAGTGACTCTTTGTGGTCATCAGTAGCAAGGAGAAGATCATTGTAAATGCGTAACAGGGCAGTTTCTGTAGAGTGATTCTTGCGGTAGGCAGATTGGAGGGAGTTTTGTAGTGAGTTGGCACACAAGTAGTCTTGTAGTTGCAAAGAAACAGCCTTTTCTATCAATTTTGCAAGAAATTTTAAGTAGGAAATGGGACGATAGTTTTGAAGAACTTCTGTGTCCAGGGACGGTTTTTTGATGGTAGGAGTGACAATGGCAGATTTCAAGGTTGATGGGAAAGTGCCAGAACTCAGTGACATGTTTACAATCTTTGACAAAACTGGCAATAGCTCGTCAAGACAATCCTTCAGGATCCAAGTCGGTAAAGGATCAATTGAACATGATTTGTTTGGCATCTGCAGGATCATTTTACGTACATCAGCATCACTCAGTTGACAAAATTTATCAAGAGAATGTGAGCATGTGCTAGTGATATATGGTTTTGGATCCACAGGCATTGATGGGGGTGTCACATTATCCAGTTGAGAACGAAGCAAAATAATTTTGTTCTCAAAGAAGTCCCCAAAGTCCTCTGCTAACTTTTGTGGGCAGTCATGGCTAGGCAATGGAGAGTTGGACTTAGCCACGCACATGGAGTTAACAAGTTTAAACAATTTACGCTGATCGCAGGTTGCAATTTGTGTAGAATGATAGTCACATTTGGCCGAGTCAAGAAGTTTACGGTACTCAGAAGTTTGAGCTTCAAGAATTTGCCGATGTACTTCTAGACGGGTTTTCTTCCATTTTCGTTCAGCACGTCTTCGCTGTAGCTTAGCTTCATGCAATGAGTCAGAAAACCAAGGGGCATGAGGTCGTAAAGTGACTGATCGGGACTTCTCAGGTGCATGCTTATTAATGAGAATCTTTAAGACGTGTTCATATTGTAAGGTTAATTCTTCAGCATTTGATGAGGGATCCGTGTACAGGGACGACAATTGGATGTCACGCTTGAGATCATCAAGTACAATGTTTTTATAGTCACGGTGGTGAATTGTTCGCTTGGTTGGAGGAGGGCGTTTAAGCCCAATGTGACAAGATAAGACAGCATGGTCAGATGGAAGTTCAAGGTTGTTGACATTAACATTTGAAAGCAGACGATCATCCTTATGTGTAATAATAAGATCAAGGGTATGTCCCTTGCGATGCGTAACAACGTTAATGTGCTGCTGCAGACCAGCAGAATCCAGTAAATCTAAAAAGCTATAGCATCACGGTTTTACAATCATCAACGTGAAAATTAAAATCCCCTGCTATAAGCAGGTGGCCATGACATGTTGTCAGGATTTCAAGAAGTGTGGAGAATTCACACATAAATATGGCAGAAGTTAGCTTGTTCTTTTTGTTTGGTGGTGGGCGATAAATAACAACAAGTCTAATGGAAACACCATTTGAACAAATGGTTAGGTCAATGATTTCGAATGATTTGAAAGATTCGTGACAGTTTTGCCTTGCATTAAAACCTTTACGTAGTATAATACAAACACCTCCTCCACCTTTTGACAATCTAGGTATATGGTAGAGGGCATGATCAAGCAGAGTATTACATATGTCTGCAGTGGCATGGGAATCACGAACATCACCAGTAAACCAGGTTTCAGTTATAGCAAATATGTCAATTTTGTTAGACACAACATAGTCACAAACAGAAGGAACTTTATTTTTCACAGAATTGGCATTCCATACAGAAAATTTAACGTTAGATGCAAATGAGTTGTCGGAAACAGAAGGAATCTTTATAAGGTTTTGGTGATTTGCAGCACCAACTGTGCTAAGGAGTCTTTGTGCACTGTTAGTCACAATACGAGATATAGGAGATTGCCTCTTGGAGAAAGCACGATATCCTCTTTTTGTTGGATTAACCGAGCAGATCCCCAATTTCCTAAGTGAAGAGTAAACATTCTTATCAAGTCTCTGAGTAACAGTAGGTCTCAATTGTAAAAGCTCCTCAATAGAATAGGATAGATTAGGCATAATCACCAACAATAGGATTAGGTAGCAAGTTGAGAAATTAACAATTGCCATGAGTGAGAACAAGTTCAGGCAGCTGAGACTAGATCAATAAAATAGATGGTTGGGTAATCCCTCAGACATGCAATGTTCTGAAAAAGGGCCTAAGCTTTAGGCTTCCTTAAGTTCCTTGGGAATGAAAATGGAAAACATTTCCACCGAAATATCTCTAAAAACTTCACATGAAAATGTTAAATAATTAGTCCAAAGTAATCCTGACTTGAATCAAATGAAGTTGGTAGAAGTTGAAAAACAGACAGTCTAAGAATACATACAAAAACAGTGAGAAACTGTGAGAGCATTTAAAAGTGCAACCAGTAGGCGCTACACATGCTATATATGGTAAGGTATGCCTTACGTAGTGTACAGAATTGCAGATGCAGTAATGATTTTATCAATCACAGATTATAAGAATTACAATAGGGCAATAGCACAGGCCGAGGTGGCATTGGGTAAAAAAGCAGTGCCTTTCAAGGTAGGAGACTGTCCTAAGGGGTTCAGACTTGGTAAGGGAGTCCATGCAACATTCGGGTTTTTCATATCCCATCGGAATTATTTGACTTTAGCAGCAAACAAGGAATCGTTTAAGAAAGGTATGATTGCATTGGAGGGCGAGGCATGCGAGGACATACCATTAGACAAAAGACAGAGAATGGAGTTATCACATGTTCAGATTGCATCGGTAGGCAGTTATATGGGCAGGGTAACATTTGATCTTAGGAACTGGTTTACCAAGATGGACGGAATTAAGAAGCCCACTACCATAGGTATTTCTTTGCCGACAGGGTCCGCCGATGCATTTCTGAGCAAGAGTATTAAAAAAGGTAGCATAGTACGCTTGCAAATATATTTGTTTTTTTTTATAGGTGATTGTAATGATTCTTGGCATGACAACAATGAAGAAGCCTTTAGAAAAATGTACGAGGGCAAAACAGCAAGTCTCTTCGAAGACGAAATTCAGAATCCAATAGAAAAGGCTGTTATTCCGCAAGGACCGTACTGGCTCATGATGGCGTATGCCATGCATGCTCGTTATCTTTTTTTATGGAGTACAAAGTTGTTTGATTTTGTTCAGAATAGTCAGTTCAAAAGACTAAAGGCTGACGACATACTCAGCTCTAATGACTTTGGTCATTTGAAGCTGAATCATCAAACAGCAAACATCGATAAGGGTATGGCGGCTGTCTTGGAAGAGGTACCCGAGATCAACATCTACAACGACATGGTTTGTGACGGTATCACCCCAAAGCACAAAACCCATTACTTCACCAGTACAGCACCGGTGGAGAATTGGGAAATAGATGCAATGTACACGGCCTGACGCTTGGCCGTGTGTCGGTACCTGGAGGTGGTCCTGCAAAACAATGCGACTTGTTTTCGGATAGTTGAGGGAATTCTCTCCCGGGGCAGCCGGGGGTTGGAAAAACCAGGTCTAGACGTGAACACAAAGTACAAGTTTACGGGGGTGGATGATCTATCAATGACAGATGATATTATGCTGAAAGTCGACTTCATAGTAGCTATGGGTATGCTAGAAAATAAACAATTGAATGGTATGACTTTGGGTGATTGCGGCTCGCCCTTCACGAGGCTTGATAGTGATTACGATGCGACGCTAAAAGAATTTGGCGCCATGTCCATGCAGGATATGGACATCCAAGCTGCTCGTGATCTGCGCACAGCATACGGCTGTATTGCTATGCTGCAGACACATTTCATGACTGTGAGAAGTCTGTTGCAGTTTAATGATCTGAAAACTGAGCCACTCACAAACATGTGCATGCTCGGCCCTAAAGGCTTCAGAACTAAGTCGGGTCAGTTCGGGCGCTTCTGGAGTGACAAAGGTAAAAAACTTGACACTCACGACATGGCACCGTTCTTTCAGTACGAAGATCTGCGGGTGAGAAATCGCTTTATAATCGCACCTTGGCCTACGATACGTGGGAGAACGTTTGTGAAGAATGAAGGTGAACTCGATGTGAAATTCAAACTGAGAATTCAACATGTCACGATAAAGGACTACTTACTTCTGAGGTATCGGTAGATATCAGACCCTACCCATACCCGGCAAGGTAAACGCAACACAGCTGTACAAGTTTCAAAGAAGTCCTACCATGAGGGACAGAGGGTAGAAAGGCGAGTTCTTCTGCACCTGTCCAGCATATATCAAGTATTACTATCACTTTGGAAAGAAAACTCTGTGGGCAGATCTGGGGTTACCATTTTGCCAGCAGGGTGAAATGAATCGTATTCCTGCCACAGGCACCAAAGCAGAGCTGTATCTGCTGAATTGTGTCAGCTTGAACAAATGACAATTACTGTACAAGTTCATTAGCGGGAAGCTACCCAGATATAAACATTGTTGAACAATGCATTTTGTTTTTCTTCAAAAAACAAGTATCCAAAATTCTTATTAATGAATTTTCAAATTGTATAGGACTGGTAAATCCAGCTCCGTGCGGTATGGCAATATAGTTGATTAGGTATTTGAATAGTAGTGAGTTTTATTTTTATTTTTTCAATATTCTTATCACTTGTACTTCAACTTTACCTAGTTTTGACATTTGCATTGACTTAGCGTTGTCTATTCTTACTTTATTAAAATCTCTAATATTTCACCTACAAGTGACAATAATGTTTTTAAAAATAGAACACATAACGTAAACATAACGGAAACTACGGAAACTATACAACTTTATTGAGGAAGTTGCTTTTTGCCATACTTTTATATCATAATGATATAAAACCAATGATAATGATGATGAAACTTATCAACACACATTTTGGATTTTCCCATTTTATCAACACTCAGGTGTTACTTTTCATTTTGTAATCACTAAGTATCTTGGTGCAGAAGCATTGTAATAGGGAAGGAATTATGATTTGGACTTGGTAAGATTTCATGAAATATTGTTTTGTAACATGTCTCTTAACAAGTCCAAATCTGACAAATAAATACATGACAAAAGAAAAATTAACGTGCGAAAAATGTAAAAACGTGTATAAAATGTAGATACATTTTCTGCACGTATTTACATTTGTTGCACGTTTTTACATTTTTTGCACGTTATACTACTTTCATATGATAGAGGATACAAAGCTTAACCAACTGGCAAACACAGCAAATCAAAGTCTTATTCCTATTTCAAGTTATTCATGTTTGAAATCGACACATGAGGGCTGCCATTTTGTTCAATTCTGTATTGAAATATTGTGCATGATGACAATTTCCCCATGGCAGCTCTCATGGTAGTAGTATGAAAGTTTTCAATAAGTACAAAAATGTGTTAGATTGTTTCGGGAGTTATGAAACTTGGTTAGTACATTTGTTATTTTTAATTCTATTATATAAAATAAGGATATAATGTCAGACTTTATGTCTTCTTTAACTGTGACGTCATTTCAAGTTGGGTACGGCCATGTGATGTACGTGTTATCAATCATGCATATCGATTGTATTGTACGTAACATACTGATGTACGTGCGTGCGGAAATGAAATATGAGATATTATGTGTAAGCGTAAGATCCGGCCGCATGCCCACGGTACAGGAATTTCCCGCGTTTTGCAATTGAATGCCCAACTGCAGTGCTGAACTGATTAGTAACGATACTAGACTGGATGAAGAGGAATGCTTCTTGGGGAGAGAAATGGAAGATATTGCCGACAGTTAACTAAGACAATGAGAGTGAATTTGTGACGTCAAAATAAAGTGATAAGAATGTGGAAATATTAGGTAAGTAGCCTAGGGCCTGTCAGACCTGCCAACTAGTACGATTTTGCCGTATTTGATACAGGAAAATGTTGAGAATACGATTGTACGTTTTTTGGCACCAGAATACGGTTTGTTTATTTATTTATTTTATCATTTATTTTGTTTCATTTTTTTTTTCTTTCTTATTTTTACTCATACTTTTTACGCTCGGTTGGCGTTCATGTCCTCTTGAAGGATTGTTGCCGACTTAACAGATTCAGATTTAGAATATGATTTATAACCATTTGCTGCTGCCGCCAAAAAGTGTAAACTACAAGTTAATTATGCATAAGGCAACCTACCTGCAACAGATTTCCGATCAAGTTTAAGTACTCCAGTTCCATCAGACTGTTTAACTAGCAAGATCTATTGGCAAGCAGCAGGAATTCCATCCCATCAAGGTACATTAAAAAATAAAGCACTCCAGAAATGCAAAAAGGCAACTGCCGCGTAAAATAAGAGAAACTGAAAGTACAGTGGTAATTTTTTTTCAGCCACAGTGAACCTTTGTTTTGTACATTTTGTTTGAAGAGTACAGTTTCTAATCAAAAATACAACTTTTGTAGTTCCAGAATACAGTTTGGTGATCCTAAAGGTTGGCAGGTCTGCAGTCATCACCAGATCAGCCAACATCGCTGGCATCAGTCCGACGGTACTACGGGGAGTACTAGGCCTACAGGCCGTTAGGCCCTACTTCAACGTCAATAAGTTAGGCCCAACGTTACTGGACATTGCCATAGCATTTTGTCCACCATGTTAGGTTAGGCCTAACGTTAATATTATTTTTCTAATTAAGATAAACCTAACGTTATGTCGTTGTTAGCTACTGTTCCTGCTACTGCTTAGTGAGATAAACACACCTTACTCAGTGAGACAGGCAAAGCGCTGCTGGAGGGTCAAATCCTAAATTTAGGAAAAATTCAAGCATAGACTAACCTTAGGTCCCAGCACACACCAATTAGGGACAACCGGAAATGCAACCTGTGGCAGACTTAAGTTTTTTTTTCCAAAAATAATCCGTGTGTCAAGTCAATGGGTAAATGTTTGTCAATTTTAGTGTACATTTTTGCCTATAATTGTCATATTTCTGCATATAAGATATAGATTTTTAATTTATATCTGTTCTTTAAGGGGTAGATCTAAAAGTCAAATGGGGTAAGGGCAGAAGGGACCCAGCATACACAAATGAGGGACAACCAAAAATGCAACATGTGATGTAGTACGAATTCGTACTCTTAACTCATTCGCTCTGAATCTCTGATTTAAAGTATGAACGATTACATACTTACAAATGTTACATGCTTAAGCAAAATCAATGGGCTTCAACATGTGTTTTTAAAAAAGTTGCCCAAGAATTCTAAGCGGCTTGATTTTTTAACATGAAAATCAGCAAACGGAAACTTGAATTGGTTTTACACCTTGTAAATATCGAAATAACTTGATTGCTTTCCTAAAAGAATATATTTTTCATTGGAAAATAAAGCTTTGACACATTTTCTGCAAGCGTCTTGACAAAAATGTTATACACACATAGGCATTTTTCCCAACCAATAAAAAGATAGGACGCTTTGCATAAGAATACGACTGGCATTATTTGATTGCGTAAAAGTAATCCATGACGAAAAAAGGCATTTTAAAAGGTTGACCTGCGAACGTCGCGGAAAGGCCTAATTTTTCTAGCGCATAAAATAAAGTTTTTAGCCTAACGTTAGGCTACACATTTTTTGCGAGCGTCTTCACAAAAATTGTAACACGCACCAGCGTTTGCACCAGCTTCAGATTTGTTTTCTCCTCTTTAAAAACATTTTTAGTTGGGAATTTCTACCACTAGTAGTTATTAAAATTATTTTACTGAAAGAATACCCTTTTTTTTATACTTAGTGGTAAAACTCTTCTTAAATTATATTTATTTCCTTAAATTGCATCAATATTAAGGCTGTGCATTTAGGTTTAGCGACCTAAACATTTAAACGGCCGATTCTTTATTCGTTTAAAACGCGACCTTTTACCTTGAGTTTTGCAAAAAATCAGGAAAATTTTGAAATAACAAATAAGCCCCCCTGACACTTAAAGCAACATGCTGTGCTATCATAACGAAGCTTTTTAGTGGAAAGAAACATCTTTGCAAAAACAAAACAAAAAAATTATATGCCATGATACCTATTACTTATCCTTTGAATGTACATCATTTATTCGTGAGATTTTTTGTGTGTGGATATAACTTTAATAAACTGCTCTAGAACAGTGAATGACAGAAATACTCCAAACAGAACTGAACTTTTAATCGCCATTTGCATCTCCAGCATCTCACTAGCTTCGTATATAAGTAACTTTTCATCGTTACAGAAGGAAGGAGTGTCTGTGAGGTCAACATGCGTATAGCATTATTACATTAGATTAAACACTGCGCACGCATGTGAATAATAACACTTTAGTATAGACAGTAAAACAGCATAAACACGCCTGAAGCTTGTAAACATGGTGTGATAATAAAAGGACATTTTGATAACACCTGAAAATCCTTAATATGTAAAATGGGGAATGTGTTGTTGTCTAAGTTCTTAAATCTAAATTGTGGGATTACGTTTATCTGGTAATAATATGCTGCCATCTCTTGTCCTAATTCATCATATTCATGAGATTTTATTTATTGAGACATTTATATGCGTACATGAGGAACATCATTTCCAATGGGCCCCTCCCCAGCCCCTCCTGAAAAGGTAGACAAAAATAGGCTTTGCTCACGAACTGCAGAACTGCCAACTGGTACGATTTTGCCGTATTTATTACAGGATAATGTTGAGAATACGATTGTACGTTTTTTGGCACCAGAATACATTTTTCTTTTAAAAAAGTTGTATTATTATTATTATTTATTTTTTAAATTTATCTATATATATTTTTTTTACTCATACTTTTTACGTTTGGTTGGCGCTCATGTCCTCTTAACGGATTTTTGCCGACTTAATCGATTTAGATTCAGAATACGATTTATAACCATTTGCTGCTGCCGCCAAAAAGTGTAAACTACAAGTTGATTATGCATAAGGCAACCTACCTGCAACAGATTTCCGATCAAGTTTAAGTACTCCAGTTCCATCAGACTGTTTAACTAGCAAGATCTATTGGCAAGCAGCAGAGAATCCATCCCATCAACGTACATTAAAAAATAAAGCACTCCAGAAATGCAAAAAGGCAACTGCCGCGTAAAATAAGAGAAACTGAAAGTACAGTGGTAATTTTTTTTCAGCCACAGTAAACCTTTGTTTTGTACATTTTGTTTGAAGAGTACAATTTTGTTTATCAAAAATACAACTTTTGTAGTTCCAGAATACAGTTTGGTGATCCTAAAGGTTGGCAGGTCTGGAACTGGCCGATTAGCATAACCATACAATCATTCAATTTTGTTTTCGTATTCTTTTTTAATGCTATACACAAAATCCAATTAACTATTCCTTCAGTGGTGTGATATAAGTTCTTTAGTTACTAATTAAAATAAGTGAAAAAGGCTAAATTCATATTGTTTTCTAGAATGCTAATGGGCCTGGTGTATACGGTTCAAAATTTACAAGAGGGGGAAAAAGCTTGTTTTTACCTACATGTAGTAAGATTCTTATTTTCTTGCAAAATTTGGACAAATTTTAATTGTGGTAATAAAATTAGCAAACTTGTGTGTAATAATAATATTTCTTCCTCGTGCTGTTTGAGCGACAAATCGGGGAAGAGCGTTTACTGACTAACACTGAAAGCTTTTTATCTCCCCCACATCAATACCCTCAAAACAAAATCTTCAAGGTTCTCTCAAGCACTGACTGGGGAGCAAATCGGCTCGCTCTGCTCATCTTATACTGCTCCCTCCTCAGATCCAGGCTGGATTATGGCAATTTCATCTTTGTCTCTGCCCGTAAATTGTACTTGAAACACCTGGAGGTCACTCAAAATACTGCCCTAAGGCTTTGTCTTAATGCCACTCACACCTCTCTTTTCACCAGTCTCCACGTTGAGGCCAACGAACTCCCCTTTGACCTCCGGTGCATGAAGGCTGGCCTCTCCTTTGCTCTCTGCATCTTCACCGATCCACGTAACCCTTGCTTCCATTCCATCCGTTCTCCTTCCTTCACCATCCTCTTCAATCTCAACAAATGCTTTCCCCACCTTTCGGGATTCGGATGCACTCCCACTTCTCCAAAGCCAACATCAACATTTTCTCGATCGCCAGATACACCATCCCACCTACACCATCTCACCTACACCCACCTGCACTATTCACCCCCTCCCTCCCCCTTCCCCATTAAGGTATACCTTAGCCTTTTCTCCTTCACGAAAGCTTTTCACAACCCAACCCTCTTTCATTCCAAATACTACCAACTCTACCCGACGGGACCTCTCATCTACTCTGCCGAGGCGAAAGCCATCCGCCTAGCCTTAAACTTCATATAATTCTCTTTCCGCCCCCCGTTTTGTCATCTTCTCTGACTCTAAATCTGTCCTCACTGGCATCCTCAACATGCTCTGGCCCAACCCTCTCATTCTGCAAATCCTCAACAAACTCCACATGCTCTCAGGAAAAAATATTATCTTTTTCTGGATTACCAGCCATGTCGGCATCCCTGGCAACGTGAGAGCCAACAGAGCCGCCAACAAAGCTCTGTCAATCATTGCCTTTCCTTTTCCACACTCAGACCTCCGTCTCTCCATCTCCAACTACATACACAAAAACCTGGCAAAACTCTTGGAATTACAAAACCAGTAACAAACTGCACACCATCGAACCCAAAGTCGGGATCAATACCCCTCTGCACAGTCGCAAGCGCAGGGAAGACATCGTTGTCATCCGCCTCGGCCACTCCTCTCTCTCACTCACTCCTATCTCTTATCCGGCTTCCCTACCCCTCTCTTCCCCACTTGTAACACGGACCTCTCCATGAAGCATATCTTCGTAACCTGTCCCCTATACCAGAACTCCAGATCTCTCATCACTATCCTCAATCTCAGACCTTTTCAAAAACAATTCTTCCTCAAACATCATCAACTTCCTCCGCAACAACAACCTCTTCCACCACATTTAACCCCCTCCCCTCCCCTACCCCACCCTCCCCATCAAGTTTTTTTCCTGCTTTCCCCCTTATCTCCCTTACAAACAAACCTCCTTCTCACTATCCTAACTCTTACACCATAATTTATCAATACCCTTTTGGCATATTTGGACCATGACTGTTGGGGTGCCTTTTAGAGCTGTGAACGTCTAGGGATCTAAACGTGTACACGCCAAAAAAAGTGAGCGTGTATCGTTTACACGCGTTTAGTACCGTATTTTGGGGAAATACACCAACATTGCTCCAAATTTACGATGTGAAGTAAAAAAAATCGCGCAACCAAAATGGCAAAAGTATTGACTCCATTGCCCAAACAGACGCTCGAGTTTTGCTTTCCAAACGTAAAAAGTTGACTTTTACAGCATAAATTATCATTTTTATGGAAAATTCAGTTTAGAAAGAACAGATAACTTCCTTTCAATGTCATTTAAACTTTTTTTGGCGTACTCGCTACGGCTTTGAAAGTTCTACTGTTAAAATCTTGCATACTAGGCCTTTGATACCGCGCCGTAAAACATTTAAAACTACGCCACCACCAAGAACTTCTGAAATAGTCTTCTCGAAATAAAATGGCCGCCATCTTTGCGAAGTACCTAGAATTTTAGTTTTGTCAAAACCTTTTCATGTTTCTTTATTTTGCAATATTTTTCCTTTTTTGCAAAATTTATTTGACTCATTAAGATAATATTTACAGGTAAATGTACTGATTGTCACGATTAAAGTATTTTGACTGTGTTTGTTGGTCGACTTAACAGCTTGTGAAACAGGCCTTGATTGCGTGGGATTTAAAGCCTTATGGCTTAACGTTAGGCCTATTGTCAGTTTCACTGTTTACTGCTGCACATTTGCGGTGCATTTTACAAGTTAGCCTACTCAGATTTCGGCGAAATCAAAGTGCATAATATTCCCATTCATTGGTGATTACTGCGCATTTGTGATTCTCACATTCAAAAAGGATTATGCTAATCCGGTTTACAGTTTGTAAAAAGTCATTGATTGGAATTTGTCAGCTGAATGTATGTGTGATTTGAATCATGAATGATCACGTTAATTTTAACGGCAAGAATAACTATGAAAAACGATTACTCGCAACGAAGTATTTAGTAAACGTTTATAAGGATTTGTAAGCGTGTACACGCTAAACGGCTCAGCTCTAGTGCCATTAAACATCAACAAACCAAACCATATTTCCTCAAACTTTCTTCAAGTCGTATATTATAAATACCCTTCCTGGATTAAGTTTTACTACATTTTTGACATATACCTGGTTTTTGGTTCGCATGCGAAGCATTATGCAAACCTATGTAATGGCGATTACGTCGGTCTGGCCGTCCACAGATTTGTCCCGAGATTTCCTCAGAAATGACAACGTTTTTTGAGAATTCCTCAGAAAATGTTAAAGTTTCTTCAGATATCTCTATGGAAGGCTAGAATTTCCTTATAAAATGTTAACGACGATGACGGGTGAACACACAATTACAATAACGGGGCCGTCACCTGCGTAATCGGTTATGATAGTAACAATGCTATCACGAAACGCTTAATACGACCCGGACGAGAACACAGGTACGACGTACGGACAGACATAACATCGACAACCAAGTCAATGTCCACGGCCTTTGATAACCATTTGTGGTGCACTGGCGTGTCTACCCAACCCAGGCTTGAAGCCAGGACCTCGTGGTAAGTTTTTCAGATATACTTAAGACAGGATTGAAGACTAGTTTCCTTAAAAAGTCTACAAAACATTTGATATTTTCTTAGAAGATAACAGTGAAATGATGTGATTTTCCAATATTCTTCAGAGATCCTCAAGTCTTTCTTGTAGCACTTGAGATTTAAAATTCATAGAATTCTTCAAAAATATTTGGGCACCAACAGTTTTATCAGGCATGATTATTGAACTTCACCTTTATTATTGTGGTCATTTGCATAAAGTTGCTACAGTATATGACCTGACCAGACTTTTTTTTTAAATTTAGTTTGCTTAGTCAGGGAGTGTGACAGGATGTGATTGCATATGGACATAGGGAGGGATGCCATGTGAGACATGGATAGGGGCCATGAGGATCATATGATATAATCTTTACCATGTGGTATACACCAAGGGCTATTTCAGGCATAATTATTTGACTCCACCTTTTCTATCTTATTCAACAACTCATTTGCATATAAGTTATTATATGAACTGACACTTTCATACATAGTATGCTCAAGCAGGGACTGTGATAGCTAGGATGAGACTTTTTATGGACCCTATGGGACGTCATGTGAGACATAGGATGAGATGTCATGTGGGACATGGGATGGGATGTCATGTGGGACATGGGGTGGGATGCCATGTGGGACATAGGGTGGGATGCCATGTGGGACATGGGGTGGGATGCCCTGTGGAACAGGGGGTGGAATGCCACGTAGGATATGTAGTGGAATGCCACGTAGGATATGTGGTGGAATGCCATGCAGAACATTGGGTGGATTGCCATGGGATGGAATGTCATGTGGGACATGGGATGTCATGTGGGACATGGCGTCCCACCCCATTTTAAGAAGTCATTTGCATATAACTTAATATATGAATTGACCTTTTCATACATAGTATGCTCAATCAGTGACTGATAGCTAGGATGAGACTTCTTATGGAACCTATGGGATGTCATGTGGGACATGGGGTGGAATGTCATGTGGAACAGGGTAGAATGCCATGTGGGACATGGTGGGTGCTACGAGTAACACCGAGTGTGACATAGGTTGGGATGCCATGTGCGACATAAGGTAGGATGCCATGTGTGACATAGGGTAGGATGCCATGTGTGACATAGGGTAGGAGGCTATGTGGGACATAGGGTAAGAGGCTATGTTGGACATGGGATGTGAGGCCATGGTGACATGGGATGTGATGCCATGTGGGACATAAAGTAGGATATTATTGGGACATTGGGATGGATACCATGTGGAACATATGGTGGGATGCTATGTGGAACATCAGGTGGGAAGCCACTGATGCGGGAAACAGGGAAGGATGCCATGTGGGACATAGGGAGGAATGTCACTTGGTACATATGGTTGGATTAATGTGGGACATACATGTAGGATGGGATCCATGTAGGTCATAGCGTGGGATGCCATGTGGGACATATGGTGGAATGCCATGTGGGACATATGGTGGAATACCATGTGAGACACTGTATGGTGGAATGCCATGCGGGAGATATGGTGGAATACCATGTGGGACGAGGCATGGGATGTCATGTGGGACATGAGGTGGGATGTCATATGGGACATGGGATGTGATCCATGCGAGACATAGGGTGGAATGCCATGTGGGTCATAGGATGGGATGCCATGTGGGACATATGATGGAATGCTACGTGGGACATATGATGGAATGTGGGACATGGGGTGGGATGCCATGTTGAAGATATGCTGGAATGCCATGTGTGACATGGGATGGGATGTCATGTGGGACATTGGGTGGGGTGCCATGTGGGACATGGGTGGGATGCCATGTGGGACTTGGGGTATGATGCCATGTGGTACATGGGATGCCATGTGGGACTTGGTATGAGATGCCATTTTTATAATTGGCCGAGTCATATAATATGGGTGTCAATTTGCATGGGCATGCAAACCATGACGGTATTTACCGTTCTAGTTAAGCCATAAAATTACAGGACAAAATATGATAGATTACATAAAGACTGAGGAATCTGAGGCTATGACATCACAACTAGTCTGATTTCAGTCATTTCTACAGAAATGATACTAAACTTTAAAATTAAATATCTCTTTAATGGAATAAGATTTTTGAATGCTTTCTTCACCGCTTTGTTTCTTTTGAAGTCTTCTTTTATATAAGATAAACATGCTTCACCACTGAACTAATCCTTTAAAGATTCAAGACGCTAATAAAATCAAAATGATAGCTCTTAAGTACTTTTGCCAGTTTTGACAAAGGTTTCATTTCATGGTTATGTTATGTGTTGTCTGAACGGTTTGGTTGTCTGAATCTCACTAAGTAGTAGTAGACTATTACTATCCTAATCTGTATCGGGATACAAATTAAATAAAACACCCATCAGCAAGTTTTAGGTTCCAATGCGATAGCATCAGGGACCTATGTAGTTATGATGGCGTATGTTTGTGTGTATGTATGTATGCGTTAGTGTATGTGTGTGTGACGCTGAGCTTGTAAACATGATATCTCAAGAACGGTACAGTGGATTCATATTATGTGGTACACATATAGCCCATGGTCCATAGATGTGCCCTATTGTTTTTGGTGGTGATGTCATGAATATTAATGAGTAGGTGGGGCTTTAACAATCGCATATCTGTTTTGTTTCATATTTGGTACAGTTTTGATGTTAGCTATTGCGTACATGTTCATGATATTAAAACTTTGAATTTCATTAATATGCTTAGTGAGCAGGGCTTAATATGATTTTGCTGAAAAGAGCTTGTTAACACGATATCTCAAGAATGATTAACTATATTATGTCATATATCGTACACTGATAGCCCATAGTCTGTAAATGTGCCTTATTATTTTTGGTGGTGATGTTATGCATATTAATGAGTAGACGGGCTCTAAAGAATCCTGAAATAGTCCAGTTTTAACAACTACATGTCTGTTTTGATTCATACTTGGTATATTGATGTTGTTAGCTAGTGTATACGTATTCATGGTATAGAATGTTGTTTATAATTAATATTACATAGTGGGCGGGGTTAAATATGGTGTTGCTAAAAAGAGCTAGTAAACACAGTAACTCAAGGACAATACATTGGATACAGCACAGGTCATGTGGTACACAGGTAACCCATTGTCTGTTTGTGTGCCCTATTGTTTTTGGTGGTGATGTCATATGCATATTATTAGTGAAAAATTGATAAATTTATAGCAAGGCCATCCTTAAAACATTGTTGGTTTGGAGTAACCCGACTGACCCATTGAATATACCCCTGACCATCGTTCGACAAATCACTCCAAAATTCACTTGCCCGCTAAGACAGACACATGCTAAGAAATGCTTGCCTGGAAGCAAAATCCACTTCTCCGAAAATAATAACGATAATATTGGACAAGGCGATTGGACAATATTTCAAACGGCAGTATTTACTGAGAATGCTGTATGAATAATAAAAGACTCTTACACTTACCAAAAACAGTGGAAATTGTAATCCATATATCCTCTACAAATATAAAGCAATAACAGGCTCTATAAAATCCAAAAAGAAACAGGAAAGTTCAATAAACTTTCGCGCAAACAAGTGGCATGGCAAACTTGAAGGCAGGTCAAGTTCGCCATGTAACAGTACAGTATATACAGCGTACGGTATGCCCTTTATGATACTGTATGTGTACATGGAAGAGGTATTGGACGTGTGGTGCATTAACACAGCAGAACAGACCTCGGCAAGAAACAGTGACTGGATATAAATATGCATGAGATTTTTAACGCGGGATATGATTAGTTGAAAGGAGCAAGCCTTGCTAGCAAAATAGCATGCATTGCGCACATGTTCAACCAGCTTCGGTGGCTTGTATCATATATCTGTACATTTTATGTTTTGTGTATGTGCGATATAAGTTTACGTCTTATGTATGGGTGCGTGTATGGTGTCGTTATGGCGAGGTTTAAGATCATTTTGCAACATAACTAAATATTTTGGCTTAAAATAAATGGAATATAAGTCTGAATAAAGTTATTTTTTAGGCATTTCCATCAGTTATATTGTAGTAAGTATAATCTGTGTAATAAATTAAGTTTTTAAAGAGAAATTCACTCTATTACTTTGGATCAATTTATGTTTGCCTGCTGGGCATATCAACTTGTAAATCAACTTGCCCGGATATAAATATTAGTTGCCACGGGCGTCCGGACAGGCGATTTGTCGAACGCTGCTCTGACTCAATATTATTATTATTTTTTTGCAACCCAGTGGCATCCAAATTGCGATCGCGACCATAACAACCATGCCGACTGAAAAGTTTTTATTTTAATCAACACATTAAACAAAAAAATTCAGAAATCATAAAATGACAGTACCATTAACTTAAAAATGTTTTACAGCACTCAATATTTAATCAAGTATATCAATTTGGGTAAACATATTTGAAATTTACACTTTGAAGAATAACTTTTAAAAGAAAATTGTAACGGTATTCCTTAAAATGTTCGTAATGCACTTGTCAGTTGTGTGACTCACCCCTTCACCCCCAGACAAGGTGAGTCATTGCACCAAGGTGGATGACCAAAACATGTACATTGACACACCCCTCGGTCACTTAGGTTATGACAATTCTTCTGAAATGACTTACCCCAAATCACTTACCTCTGAACAAAGTCAATTGGTTTGACTAAATTGACTCATCTAATCTCGGAGCCACACTGGTGACTAACAATTTGGTACATTGATGCATATGTGAGTCACTGTTTTAGATGTCAATGACTCGAATTTGACTGACATTGCCGGGGGGGGGGAGGTAGTAGTAGGAGTGAGTCATACAACTGACAAATGCATAAGGTTTCTTAAGTTCTGTACTACCGGGACTTTGACACATTCTTTTCAGTCGTGCAACAATCAAAATAGGGTTGTGCAGGATTTCGGTAGTAACGTTAGTCCTGGTAATCTGATCCTGGTATTGCGTAATGATGCCATCCTGGCAACATACAGATTCTTAAATACATGTACTACCAAGAATCCCTGGAGAGATACAAACAGATCCACTTGTCAAAACTGAATAGCTTAAAATTACTTTTTCCTGATGGGAGCAAGATTTTACAGTACTTTCTTCACAGTTGTGTAAGTAGTGTGTATAGCAAATGTATTGCATTGATCCCCCCACCCCCTCCCTCCCCCCTCCATTTCAGGATAGAATTTACATTTTGTTTCGTCAAGTAACTGTTAGGATGAACACATGTTTGTTTAACCACCCAGTGTATACCACACAAACAAATACTTTCAGTTTGATTAATCTTTTTAGTAAATCTATCTGGTATACTTGCGCAGTAACAAGAAAGTCTTGTTTAATTATTCAGTTTTGCTTTGTTACATCAGTCTTACAGGTAAGTACAGTATTCAAAGGAGGTATATAGACATTTGGAGGCAATATTAGCTGAATTGCTTTAATATCAGTTAAAAACCATCAAAGTAGCAAAACATTGAATCAATATCGCTTAATAGTGTTTAAATCTCAGGCAGTAATTTGCATATTGTATGCAAATTTGGTGGTGTATTACAGGGCAAGCTTGTTATTTTCTTTTGTACTTCCTTTGGTTTTTAAATGTCTATCATAAATCTTTGAAGTGGTGCAGCAATTTTTGTTTAAGTCTTTGCATTGCCCCCCATACAATTATATCATTATATGAATGACCATTTCCCCATACTGATCTCCACCTAAAAAACCCTTATCTCACCCCATCCTAACTAACTGGAGATTCCAGCACGCACTCTGTGCAATGTTTCCATTACTAACGACATCCTTCTCTCCAACCACCCCGTCTCTCTCTTCACCTCCAAACTCTTGGAGGTTGCCAATTACACTATCCCCACTTCCACCTTCGCCCCACAGAACTTCAAACCCTGGTTCACCACCGACTGCAAAAAAAGCCATCTCCTTCGAAAACAAAGACCTCCGTCACACCCTAAAGCCTTGACAACTTTCGCATTCTCGGCAAAAGGGTCTCCTGGGAAAGCTATGTCTTGTCCCTGAATCTCCAGGCCGCCCCCTCTAAGTTCTGCTATATGAACCGTAACTTCAAAGGGAAAAACTCCTCCAACAACATCTCTCACCTCATCCATAACAACGCCAAAATCACCGACCTCAAAGACATTACCGACTACCTAGCCTTTACTTTCGCCAATACCTCCTTAAATGACAATCTTTCTCACTCTTTCCGGAACCAGAAAAATGAGTCTGAAAAGAATCCTCTTAATTTACAGCCCAACAATCAGGAAAACTACAATCTCCCGTTCACCTTCTTTAAGCTCTCCTCCGCCCTCAAGAAATCCGGATCATCCTCTCAAGGCCCTACGGCATTCATTACAATCTACTCAAAAATCTCCCCAGGAGGTCCCTAGAAATACTCCTCAAGATTTACATTTACCTGTGGTCCTCAAATTCTTTCCCCAACACCTGGAGAGAGGCCATCATCACCCCAATCCCCAAAACTAACAATGACAGAATCCCAAAAAACTATCGACCCATTGCTCTTACCTCCTGCCTCTGTAAGATCTTGGAATGTATGGTCAACTACAGGCTCTGCGGGTACCTCGAGATAAACTACATCCTTTCCCCCACTCAAGATGGCTTTAGAAAAACGAAAATGCCTAGACCACGTCCTTTAACTCGACACCTTTATCCGTGAAGCCTTCGTTAGGAATCATCACGCCATCGCAATCTTCTTCGACATCGAAAAGGCCTTTGACACCACTTGGCAGTATGGTGTCTCTGAGAAACCTTCACTCCTCCGGCCTCAGAGGCCTCCTCCCTACTCTCACCCCAACAATGATTTGATTTGACCTAAATAGTGTTCACGGAAATATAAATTCCCAACCTGATTTATCATGGGAGTAACAAAAAGATCAACTTACTCATTAAGTGCATCCAGGGTTCATGTTTCTATTCAATTCTAATATACTTATAGGATAATCGACTTCAAAATTTAGAAATGGTGGCCATTTTGAAATTATGCAAAGTAGGTAACTTCTGGGTTGAAACCTGTGTCCCATTTTGGATATGTCATCAAGAACTACATAATAAATAAGAATCTACAATACAACAACTGTTGCAATTTGTTTGACTGAAAAAGCTAATTCTGCTCATATATACTGTAAGTTGTCAAATTAGCCAAAAACTACATCTTATTAAACAAGAAAAGGTATCTCACAAAAACTTACAACTTCAAAAAACTGCTTGTTTATTCAGTGACATTCCAATATAAATGTCATCCCAGGAGAAAATGTTTTTAACAGAGATATTAAGAGAACACAAATTTGAAGTTTTTCCTGATTTCTGTTTCTATTTTTATCACACAGATTACAGAAAAGTCTCCCTGCTTGCCATATTCATATCCAATGGGGATCTCTGCTTTAATTGGCCAGTGAGATGAATTAAAATCTGAAATTGAGGCACTATTAAAGTTGTATTGGATGAGAACCAACTACTGATGAATTTATGACACTTAATCATTCAGCTTCAAATTAGAAAAGAAAAGTGATTTTGGAATTTTATTTTAAACTTGGTAAGTTATACCCTTTTAAAATAAGTCAGGAATCTTTTGATATAAGTCAGGAATCTTTTAATATTTTCAATAAAATTCTTCAATATCCTTTTTAAGAATTGAGCAATATTAGTGTAGAGACAGCTAATTATAATTTGCGTCTTGATTGGCTACTTAATGCAGCCTATATAGTAAAAGAACAGCCATACGTTTTGAAAAAAAACTTGTTTATTGTTCCTGAGGCAGTTCGATTGCCAAAATGGCTACAAAATGTCTACAAAATTTTGTAAGAGGTGAATAAGTTCATTTAATTGAAAGCATGCCAAACTTTTTAAAGTTGCAATTTTATATCTTGTTTGTAGATTTGCCCTTCGATGACTTCTAGATTGTTTCAGCCATAAAATTGTTAAAAGCGTAAGTTTATGACGTACAGTAGATTGAAAAAAAATTGTGTGAGCGGAACTACAGGATGTTGGTCATTTAATGTTTTAAATAATTTAAATATACCGTTAAAGATGAGCATTTGTCATTGGATATTTAATATTGGTTATTGTTTATAGTATTATTTTCAACACATGGAAGAAAACATTTGATTTTTCTTTTCATGACCAGGCACATTTGATATTTTTTAATTTTCAGCATCTAAAATGTCAGTGAAGGCCAATAATGACAAGGTGGCTGATGCACAAAACGGAGCCCTACCCGTCTTGACGAGTCTTGACGATGACAACGGAGATCATGAAGGAAAATTAAACCTGAAGCGCCAGGTTGGGCTTTGGAGTGGTATAGCTTTGATTGTGGGAACAATGATAGGGTCTGGAATATTTGTGTCTCCGGTGGGTGTATTGAGATATACAGGAAGTGTTGGGCTCAGCATTGTCATTTGGTTTCTCTGTGGAGTGCTGTCTACCTTTGGTAAGTTGCTATATTTTGCCATTTTATCATCAAAAAAAAAAATGTATCCAGATTTCTGTCAAAATGACAAGAAAGAGTACACTATCAGTCAAAAAATAGTCAAAGTTAGTTATACAGTCATAATCAGGGTTCCAACTAGACAAGTTTGAGTGCCGGGCTCCAGTGACATTCTAGGGTAACCTCCTAGACACCCCTCCCATGAAGAACTGTTCAAATTTAGTCCACTTCTATTGACAAATTGTCAACGAAAAAGTTCCCCCTTCCATGAAGAAGGGGCCAAATTTAGTCCACTTCTATTGACAAATAATTGTCAACGATTTTTTTAATTTTATTTTTATTTTTCATCATTATTATTTTTAATCGGAATGCTAGAAGGATTTACAAAATATTTTGTATGTACAATGGATATTCAAAATACAATGGATATTTAACTGTCAAAATGCTCCCTCCACCCCAAAAAAAAAAAAAAAAAGGTATGCCAGAAACTCTTCTCTCAATTCCCATTGTTATTCATCTTGCCTAAACTTTTTACCGCTTTTATTTTTGTCCCAGTATCATCACTTGCCTGGTATCATTCGACAACATGTTGCTATGAACTACGCAACAACTTTTGTCAATATCAAATTCCCCACAAATCAAAATAATATCAATCAGTCCGTTATAATGTTGAGTGCAAATGGGGTTTATAACAAATGTGATTGGTTACTTACATTTGGCTTGTTTGTATGGTAAGTGACTGACTTGGCAAGCTGCCAGCAGTGATTCACAAGGGTTAAAATGTGAACCCGAACTGTGTGCATGTACTTATGTTTATGCAAAGAGCTTCGTGTATGGGTGATTTTATGATAATATGTACATTCAATTGCGTTAAATTCCTGTAGTTCAGTTGTTTTGATCGGAATTTGATGTGCGTAATGTATGTTATGTTATGTGTGTAAATCAGCAGATGGCATAAATAGTGACCAGGAAATGTTAAAATGTAAGTATTCAAAGCTTGGGCATTCCCCAAGAGTGATTACAGAGAAAAGGTCAGGGGGTTCGACCCCCCCCCCCACCCCCTTCTTGGAATTTCACCAATACACTTATTGCCATACTTTTTCGTGGATTGATCTTGGTTTAAAAGTCTTGCATACCCCCCCCCCCCTCCCCCCTCTCTTGAAAATCCTTCATCAGTCTCTGATTCCCCTAGGCTTTTTCTTGATCCCTCACCCTTGGGCTGGCACTAAAACCTGAAACTCACAGCTTTTTTAATTAAGAACATAAATCATGTAGATTCTAAACTAAGTATAAAGAGAGTGAATCGACTGAGACAAAAGCTGAGGAGTTCTGAAATTGATATATTCAGTATTAGTAATTGAAAATATTTTTATATTTTTAGGTTGATCAGTATTATTCAACATGTATATAGGCTGCACAATTCCGAACTTCAAAATAATTTAGCATAGAATATTCGGTACCCTTTCAAAGTGAACAGTCTTGAAAATTTTCTGTAATTTTTCAAGCCGCAATGAAAATTGGTATAGACAGTCTTCTGTACCAGAAAATTTGAAGCAGTTTTCAAGAGTTCACAGTTATATTGTAGCCTGGAATATATAAAGGAGAGCACTTGACTGTCTTGACAGGTAAGTCTCAACGTAGGCTTGAGGGGACAAGATGAAATACAAAGATTAAAAATGCAAGATAACAAATAAACAGACCTGTAGCTAGCCATGGGGGCACGGAGGGTATGAATAATGAAATAAAATATATGTATATAGAAAATTCCCCCCCCCCTCCCGTTGGAAATAAAGCCTGCTGGCTACGGGCCTGAATATATCACAGAAACATTTCATAGGTTCCCATTCAGATTAGCTTTATTATTTGGTAATAAAGGTGATGCTAACTTGAAAAATGTTTTAATTTTCCTGCGGTCCCCCACTCTATGGGGTATAAGTTGTATTTTACTTGGGAGGAAGTCAGAGGTAAGGACCGTAGGGTGGGTTGAAGCTGTTTGGTCGAATTTCCCTTTTTTTTAAGGCAATTATTGTTTTTATTTCCTTTCAAATTCAAAATAACCTTTCAGTGCCAATATATAAAAATTGTATAGGAAAAGAACAAGGATGTGCATTAAAATGTCGGTAGGCCTACACATTCTTAACTCTCCTCCCCAAAGTTAGCCTAAAGTTGCAATTTTTATATTTATTTCTCTGTTAATTCAATATTTTAATGAGATAATGATTGCATACAATATTAATCTAAAGGTTGTCATATGTCGTATTTTGATCTTATCTTTCCCGTAAAGACACGAATTAAGAAGTTGCAGTCAATGCAGTGTCGTATTTTGGACATACTCGTCGCTGACTGCACACTAACTTAACTAAGTATAATACTAACGTTAGGCCTACACTAGTAAGGTAATCATCGCTATAACCAGCATAAAAATATGATTTATACTAATGAAAATCTGCATGTGGCATAATATGACATGTCTGCAGCAGTCTGCCATTTTAGGTATCTAAAGTTAATCCATCAAAGTTAGTGTAAGCACTGTATAGTAACACATGCAGTGTTACTGTCATGCAATACAGTTTGCATGTTAGAAGTTATATTGATTTGTTAAACATTTATAAGTGCTCCTGAAAAAAGGTGAATTAAAGTAACAAATGCACATGCTCAAAATAGTGTTAGAAGCATGGTGATAGAACAGGGCAGTATAAACTTTGAATGTGAAATGAAGAGAGGTTTAAAGATTGAAATTTCTCTGGATTTTGGTATTACATTTCAACTCTGGTGTAGTGGAAATTAGTGTGCTGTTGATGAAGCAAATTTTGTATGATTCTGGTTTTCACTTGTCTTTAAGGTACTGTACATTTTCCTACATGTAGACTTCTGTCTCCCACAATGTCTCTTACTATTGCTCCTAACTGGAAGGAAATCTTGGTTGATTGTTAGCCTTACAGGCAGCTATTTATCAAAATTTATGCTTAAGATCTTGAATTCTTAAATAGTAGTTACTTGGCGTATTTACGGAATATTTTCCCTTCCTTGGTCTTGACTAGAGGTAGACTTGTTCAGGGTGGAAAATTTTATTTACACTTCAGCTGTCCCTGTAAACCCATGAATTACCCCAATAAAAAAATTTGTTCTTTGGACTCCTCCAACCCGACACCCCTGATTTCCTCAAAATCAGGGGTTATCCACATCTTCCAACCCGATAGTCCACAGTTCACTTCTAGCAATAGGCTATTGTTACACTCTACACAACACAGGTGTAATCTACCCCTAGTCTGAGAGCTTTTCCACGGTTCACTTTCTAGCAACAAGCTACTATTACTCTGTACACACCAGGTGATTCATCTGGAGCTGAAGCCACATGTTTGCATGCAGTGAAGCGGAATCAGATTAGTTCTTTCTGACTCTAAAAATAAATATCCATTATATACCTGAAGGAATTTGTGCAATGCCCATGAATGATTGATGGACCATTTCTCCTAAAGAGAGTTATTTCATCGTGCCAGTAAACCCATGGATTATCCCTGTGAATCCATGGGTTATCCCTGTGAACCCATGGGTTATCCCTGTGAACCCATGGGTTATCCCTGTGAATTACCATTAATTATCACTGTGAACCAATGTATTATCCATGTAGACCCATAGATTATCCCAGTAGACCCATGGATTATCCCTGTAGACCCATAGATTATCCCTATAAACACTCAGAAGTGCTCAGTTTCAGCTAAAAATGAAACAAGTTTGCAAAAAAAATTCAAACTGATTTACTTTGGCCATAAAGTTGTTGTTGCCCATCTTATCGAATTACTAAAGTACTGTATATGTACTCTATGCATGTGGTAATGGCAGTGCATGTGGTAATGACAGTGCATGTGGTAATGACAGTGCATGTGGTATTGACAGTGCATGTGGTAATGGCAGTGCATGCATAAATGTTTCTCATTGGTCCAGAGCAGTCGCTTGACTGTAACTTGATATCAATCACGAAGTAATAGACTTGGGCTTTCCATGTTTTGATGACAGTTAAGTAAAAAACTAGTGGCCCTTGTGGATATTTCTTACCAAAAATGACATGATACCAATTTTGTGATACTTGTCATACACAAAAAACCTTCCAAAAGAATATGGATAGCTTTATATACTGTATGCTATATTACATTTTCCCTTGCTGCTGCTCTCTAGAGTATAAACTGCTTCACTGCCTATGTTGAGTGGCAAAAAAGCTTACACCATGGGCGATCGCTTAGCACGCTTTACCTTTTGAGGAAATACGGAGGATTTGTAAGAAGATCCCTGCACGTACAGTGGCAAGGAGGTAAAAAGGACCCTTTCTGGAATTCTCTCAAAGCTCTGCAACTAGAAACCTTGATTACCCTCCCCAACTTCATAGAACCCCGGCAAATGACGCTTTCCGAGTTACACCCCCTTTGCCTTGTCACATTGTTAGAAGCACACATTTCTCATCAGTATTTACTTTTATGTAGTACAGAGTGAGATACATGATATGGTTATTAAAGTGTCATGTGTCCAAAATCTTTATCTACTGTATTGTACTGTATATGAAACTTGGGAAGTTAAAGGAATATTCCTATGGAACTTATGTTAGTATCTTATTCCATTTAGAAGTTATAACAATTTAAAGAGTAGAAAAATGTTCTTAAAAGCACCTCGTACAGTATATGTCCTTCAGCTTAGTGAGTGTCATCAAGGCAATTCCAGCACTTTTCTTGTGCATTTCTTATGAATTTAATCACACTTGTTTTACATTATTAAACTTCATTTTTGGTTCATTATAGAGATAGAGTGAAATATATAATTTACAAGAAAACATTCTTTTTTTTTTGGTGTACATCACATTGACAATGATATAAAAAATATATAAATATTTTTGAAGAAATGCAAATAGCGGTTTATTGAAATTGTTTCTATGACATCACAGATGTTGCCAATCAGTCACTTTTGTCCAAATTCAAAAAAACTTTAAAATTTTGTAACTTCTAAATGGAATAAGATATTAACATAGTTTTTACATCACTTTGTTTCTACAAAATGTCTGTATCATATATGAAAAATGAAAATCCATGGGAATATTCCTTTAAGCATCTTTTACTTTACTTATTATTCTTTCAACTACAGTACTTTATGTAAGCATTTTCTTCCTTCAAATATTTTTATTTTCATCTATTATTCCCATTGAGTGAAAAATTAAACCTTTCTACACCTTTGTTTCCTTGTGCACCATGCAGCAAGCATCATTTGCTCCCTTGTGCACCATGCAGCAAGCATCGTAGCAAGGGAAGTGAGATGACAAGTGGGTTCTATGTGCACATTTACAGTTGTGCTACTTACACGACTTCAGAAAAGAAAAAAAACAATTGTGTGTGTGAAAACAAAACATTTAAAATTTAGTCTGTTTAGAATGTTCAAAATATTGTCTGCCAGTTTAGAGTGCAGCAGCCAGTAATGAGTTGAAAGGGTGCAATATTCAGGAGTCTCTAGAATATGTAAAGGCCGGTTGTATGGAACTACTGATTATCTTCCCCACATGAGTATTCATACTGAAGATGTGGACGTGAGTACTCGTTGTGAACCTATGGACTGCAAGAGTTTTTCCCTGATGAAAAGTCACAGGATTTTAAGGTTGCACAGTTTAGGTCAAAATAAGTACCGTTAGTACCAACATTAATAGTACCGGTAGAAGCAAAATACTGGTATTTTCTTAAATTGACTGAAAATTTGATTCCTTTCAAGAAAGATAAGCTGGCCCATTTTTGTACCTTAAGACCTTCATCTTTGATCAGATTTATCCCTCTCCCCCCCCTCCCACTTTTCCCTCACATTTTCTGTTGAGGATTCCTTGACTTTTCATTTCCTCATGCACCTCCAATTATTCTTTTTTTTCTTTAACCTATTACTCTTACAGGAGCTCTTTGCTATGCAGAATTAGGTACCATTATTCTCAAATCTGGTGGAGAATATGCCTACTTGTATGAAGCCATGGGTCCTGTACCAGCGTACCTGTTCTCGTGGGCATCCACTTTGATTTTCAAACCACCTCAAGTGTCCATTATCGCACTTAGTTTTGGTGCCTACTTGGCAGAGTCCCTGGTGGCGCCAGACTGTGGTCCTGTGGACTTTCTTGCAAAATTGTTTGCCACGATAACAATAAGTAAGTTGACACTCATAGACAAGTGACTTTTCAAAATGTGTATGTGTTTAATGGTGATATTGTTTGCCTGGTGGTATATTTAATCATTCCATCTTGTTTAATTTTTTTTTGCTTGCTGTGTTGTGCAGTTTTTTGCTTTAAACAAACTAGACATCTAAGCACACCAAGTTAGTGAGAACATTTCAAGTTTCCACATACATATATAGGCAAAAGAATGTTGTGAACCTGGTATATCAAGTTGATTGATTGCAAGGTTTTAGGCAGGTGATTTTTGCAATAAGGTGGATTCAAGGAAGGTTTATCATACCTTTTGAAAATGATTGATCTTTTCACACCGAAGACGTGTATTAGCTGATTAGTAAGGCAAAATGATGCCAATTTCACTGTTAACTTCATAAAAACAGCTTCTATATTCAAAATGGATTTCTATTGTCAAAGTGACTGGAATAAAGCCTTCACATTTACCATTATACCCTTTTCCCAGACCATTTTGACAATAGAATCCATTTTAGAAATAGAAGCTGTTTAAAGCTTTTGCATTAATATAACAATAACATTGTTTGTATCCTCACTTTTCTAAATCATTAAGAGTTAGCTACAATAACAAAATTACATTTTGTAGCCCAGCAAAAATAAATGCTTAACCTGTGTGTGATAGAAAGCATTATGGAAAAATGTATGCAGCATATACATGTACAGAACTGTTTGGCAAAAGTGTACACTACATGGAAGAAATTGCTGCAGCTTACATCAATTGCTATTTAATAGGGTCCAGGGCTAGAAAGTAGTGTAAGCCCGCTAGCCCAGGGCTAGTTTTAGGTACAGATTAGAACGTTCTCAATTAATCAATCCCTTTGGGCTTTCCCTATAATCAGAATTATGCCCTATCAGAGTTATTCTAGTACTGTATGTTTATGTGAGACATCAAAAAACAGGTGTGTTAAAAGTTAATTCGGGCTAGTGAAATGTGAGGTGAGAAAGCCTGATGGGCTAGTGATACACCAGTGCTGATTTGTTGCCCTGTTAGGGAAATATCTCTGATTGGCTGACTGGCTGATTTACACTGGAATTTAAATATTTTTGCCTGGTTTAGGTTTGATGACCTGCACTGCACGCTAGTTTATCTATCGTAAAAGAACATTAATGTACTTATACCTGTACATTAAAATAGTTCGCATGCTATATATGTGTGAAATGTCAGACAATAGGGATACAGTGCATGTAGGAAGTCTCTAACATCTCTCTTGATTAAGTTCCATTACACCAACTTATTTTAGGAATCTGAATACAATTAGGTGAAGGTACAGTCTAATCTTATTAGTCTATGGTGTTCACATTACCCTAAACAGCTACAATGCTTTGTTGTGTCACACATCGCATTAATCTTCATGCTATGACGGACAGCCTCTGATGAGGATGCACTTAAATGGAAATGGATGAGATGTCATGTGTGGTATGAGAAAGATTGTAGGATTCCTGTCAGCGAGTGTTTTAACATTGTAAGGGTCTTACAAGTATTGTTGTGAAAAATCTATGGATAGGTAAAGCAAGCAATCTTTAGGGTCTTATCTATGGATAGGTAATGCAAGCAATCTTGAGGTCTTATCTATGGATAGCTGAAGCAAGCAATCTTGAGGGTCTTATCTATGGATAGCTAAAGCAAGCAATCTTGAGGGTCTTATCTATAGATAGGTAAAGCAAGCAATCTTGAGGGTCTTATCTATGGATAGGTAAAGCAAGCGATCTTGAGGGTCTTATCTATGGATAGGTAAAGCAAGCAATCTTGAGGGTTTTAACTATGAATAGGTAAAGCAAGCAATCTTGAGGGTCATATCTATGGATAGCTAAAGCAAGCAATATTGAGGGTCTTATCTATGGATTGGTAAAGCAAGCAATCTTGAGGGTCGTATCTATGGATAGGTAAAGCTAGCAGTCTTGAGGGTTTTATCTATGGATAGGTTAAGCAAGCAATCTTGAGGGTCTTATCTATGGATAGGTAAAGCAAGCAATCTTGAGGGTCTAATGGATAGGTAAAGCTAGCAGTCTTGAGGGTCTTATCTATAGATAGGTAAAGCAAGCAATCTTGAGGGTCGTATCTATAGATAGGTAAAGCTAGCAGTCTTGAGGGTTTTATCAATGGATAGGTTAAGCAAGCAATATTGAGGGTCTGATCTATGGATAGGTAAAGCAAGCAATCTTGAGGGTCTAATGGATAGGTAAAGCTAGCAGTCTTGAGGGTTTTATCTATAGATAGGTAAAGCAAGCAATCTTTAGGGTCTTTTCTATGGATAGCTAAAGCAAGCAATCTTTAGGGTCTTATCTAAAGATAGGTAAAGCAAGCAATCTTGAGGGTCTTATCTATGGATAGGTAAAGCTAGCAGTCTTGGGGGTCTTATCTATGGATAGGTAAAGCAAGCAATCTTGAGGGTCTTATTTATGGATAAGTAAAACAAGCAATCTTGAGGGTCTAATGGATAGGTAAAGCTAGCAGTCTTGAGGGTCTTATTTATGGATAGGTAAAGTAAGCAATCTTGAGGTCTTATTTATGGATAGGTAAAGCAAGCAATCTTGAGGGTCTTATCTAAGGATAGGTAGCAAGAACTTAAGATCTGAAAATAGTTTGTATTAATTGACTTTTTCTTCTTCAAAATTTCTTCAGCTGGTAAATAATTACTTTTGATGCTCAATTGACCATTGAATTAGTCCTTTTAAATTTTAATCCCAAGGAAGATGAATATTGATGTTGATGAAATTGTACCATGGACTATATGAATAAGTTGATTGACATACAGTAATTACATCTTGGAAGTAGAAGAGATCACATAATCTTTACTTTGGATAACTGTGAAGCTCTTAAAGAAAAAGTTGATCTGCTAGATTTCATTTCATTTGGCTTTTTCTGCAGAAAGTTAAAACATGACCATTTTAAAGATTTTAAGCTCGACTTTTCAAAGAATAGTAGAGCTATTCTACTACCATCGGCGTCCGGTAAAATTTTGGCAAAAGTTTTCATTTCTTAAGTTACGAATGGTGTACATTCATGTGACTTGGCATACTAATTAGCTTTATTTGCATAACAATGAAAATATTTGTCAGGTTAAAGTTTTGCTTCAAGTTTTTGGTTCATAACTTATAATTGACGTACATTCATGTGACTTGGCATAGAAGTAAAGGACATGAGTACTGCTCAAACGAGCATGATTGGAGGTTGTGTGTGTATACTAATCAGCTTATTTGCATAACAATGAAAATATTTGTCAAGTTCAACTTTTGGTTCAAGTTTTTAATTCATAACTTATGATTGATGTACATTCATGTGACTTGGCATAGGGGTAGAGGACATGGGTACTGATCAAATGAGCATGATTGGAGGGGTGTGCATACTAATTAGCTTATTTGCATAACAATGACAAAATTTGTGCCTATGATATCTCCTAAATTAAAGTGGGAGTGGGGGGTTTTGTGTACACAAATGATCTTATATGTAAAGACTGGCGTCTACACTTAATGGTGATGTGTAATGTGCATATTAATCAGGTTATTTGCATAACAATGGAATTTTAGCATAAAATATTTAACCTTAGATAATACCTTGTTATAGGGATAGAGGACATGGGTACTGTTTAAATGAGCATGATTTGGGGTTGTGTGTGCAATGCATACTAATTAGTTTATTTGCATAACAATGAAAATATTTGAGTCTATGATATTTCTTAAATCAAAGTGGGAGTGGGGATTTTGTGTTACACAAATGATCATATATGTGAAGACCAGTGTCTACTCTCAATGGTAAGGTATAGTGTACATATTAATTGGGTTATTTGCATAACAATAGACTTGCATATAAAATATTTAACCTGAGATAATAACTTGCTATTTGGTTCAGTGGTGAAGGGCATTGGGACTGTTGAGCATTGTTGGAGGATTGTGTGTGCATACTAATTGTGTGTGCATAAATATTTGTGTATGTGGTAACTCTTGAATTAAAGTGGGTATGCTGATTTTGCTTAAACAAATGATCATACAGCATATGTGAAGGTATCGTGTGCATTTGCTGCAATATCTTTGACCTGAGATCAAAAGTATATGGCTTATGACTTACTAACTTCACATTTCTAGTTTTGTTATAATATTGACATTCCTGACATGAATAGCAATCAAAACGTTTGTCTTGCCATGAACAAAGAAGCACTAATAACAGTATCATTGCTTCCAAAGAATGTTACATTAGGGGTTTAGGAAATGTAAACAATAAGCAGAATGTGGGGTAGAAGATGACATGATGATAAAGTAGCTGAAGGAATTAGGGTGAGGTCATGTGGGACAGGATGGAATTATATGTAGGGCATGGTACGGTGGGATGTTGGTCAGAATGTGTTGGCATGTTAGAAAGGGGTTTATTGGCATGTTTGACAGGGTTTATTAGCATGTAGAACAAGGTGGGTCGGCATGTGGAACAGGGTCGGTTGGCATGTGGAACAGGGTGGGTCGACATGTGGGACAGGGGGCATGGTATGTGGTGGGATATCATCTCGAATTCAGTTGTGATGGCATGTGGTTCATGCAGGTGGTGGAATGACATACAGTATCTGGTTTTCAGGTGTGATTACATGGAGTATAGTATAGGCATGGGATGACATTTGGGACAGGTTGAGATGGAATGTGGGACAGTCTAAAATATGCATTATTAGCGGTGAGAGATTTGTATCGTTTCCAAAGTCTGGTTCGTCATACGTTAAACAATAATGTTTTGCATAGTTTTGCTATAATGTTATTGCACATTTTTCATGCTGCTTGACTTTGCTTAACACACAATTTGTATTTATTTTTAAATTGGAAGTTGTATTGCAATCCAGTATGTAGTTCTGGGAATGTGTAAGGGCTGGGGGAGGGTACAGGGTGGAAAGGATATGAATGGCATTCTTTTATTGACATTGGCAAGTCAGGGCCTCTCCTTTCTTTGTTAAACAATTGATAGAACTAAAAGTGGTGTTGTAGTTATAAAGACTGCTAGCTCTTATATGTTTTCTGAGTTACTGGGTGAGGTAACCTTGAGCTTTTTTGTCTTAAAATATGTGGGAAAACTCAAAAGATATTTTGAAGCTGGGAGTGCAAATGAAAATGTAAGTGCATCTTTCAAAGCTCAAGTAATTTGAAATCATCTGCCCCTGCTACCCTATTTCTGTATATACTTTTATTTATGAGCCCATTCTCCATACTAGCTGTGAATAGTAGAGCATACTGTCCTTCCACCAGTTCTAGTTAACTTAGTTTTGCTAAATGCACCTCATAAAATGGTGTTTTGTTTTAAGCATGCTCTTTGCATCTTGTTCACTTGCATTTACTTATGCATGTTATGTAGAAATTGCTCTTGTGCTAATTACTAACTCATGCATGTTATGTAGAAAATGCTCTTGTAATAAGTACTAACTCATGCATGTTATGTAGAAATTGCTTTTGTACTAATTTCTAAATCTCTCTTTATCAGTGTGCCTAAATGGGCTGGCATTATAACTGTTTATTTTTCATTAATTGTTCTTCTATTTTAAACCCATTGTCCACTAACTGTATGCAAGCAGACGGAGGATAAAGTACCATGTGTATGAAAGTTAATATACTCTATGAGTTTTTGATATGTTGTTGATAATATTGAAGAATTACGTTTTTGTATTTATGTATGTGTTATTTATTTCCATGATGCTGTATTTAATGTAACAGCTCTAAGGGTACACACAACCTTTTTTTTGTATTATTATTATGTTTTTAAATTGGATTTTGTTGCTTTATATTTTCTTTTAAAAGTAGCTGACCCTTATAACAAAATTTGTGAGTCTTGAGCCCAGTTAAGGTGGTTGAAGTTACATAATCCCAGTAATATGGTAGGGCAAAAATGGTGCTATAAAGTGAGCAATACATTGGGAAATTGGACTCTGGGTTCAGAGAAAAATGTCATTTAGGTTACCTGCCTGAATAACCATAAATTGTACTCATGTTTCAATGCACAAAGCAAAAACAAAATTGTCATTTTGTGTGTGTGGAGGGGGGGGGGGGGGAGAGGAGGGGACGGGGTAGGAGGGTTGTTGGAGTATCCCCTTTCTAGCCATGGTCCTGAGACCACATTACATACAATGTACTACTTGAGTTGGGTATATTGGGACAACCTTATCATAAATTAGATAAATTTTCACTCCTTCAGGAATTTTGTCATGAAATTGCAGGAAAGAAGACATTGATTTTGCTTAATTCTATTTTACCACCAAAATATGTACCCCTTTTGTAGCTTTCATCAAAGTAATTCTGTATTGTAGCTCATACTTATACCAGTTACATGACTAACATAAACCACATGCAGGTACTAGACAATAGCTAATGTGTACAGTACTTTTTCCAAAGAATTTTCATACCAGTCAGCCAATACATTTTGTATGGTTTCCAGGTTACTGTAAAAACATGCCTTATTTAGACTTGGTGGGAAATCATGCAATGAAAATAATAAAACTGCCAAGCCATAAATGTTGATTAAAAATAGAATTTTTATTTAAACAAAATTAATTATGCAAATTAACTACTTAGCATATGCAAAGACTGTATATTTAACACTAATAACTTCCCTATTGTAGCTCACTTTGTTACAAGTGAGGTATCAATTAAAAGCTTGTGAGTAGCTTCAGTGGATGAATTAAACAAATTCAGCAAATTCAGGGCATAAAAATTGATATGCTTAAAAATGATTTTTTTTTTTTGTTCTGCAAGAATTAATATGCAAAAATAATTCTAAACAACGATTATACAAAAACTAAAAACTGCTGCTCATATCTTTTTTTTATTCATGCCCTAGATTAACCCTTTTTCTATGTTTATGGAAATTGTTAGCTTCAAAACTACATGTATTGCAATTTTATGGCTGCACAAAAATGGTACTTTGCATAAAACATGAATTATGAGAAATATTGTCATTTAATATCAATTCAGCCACAGATGACGAACATTACTTTTGATTTACTTTTTATTGCAACCACTGTATTGTTGATGCAAAAAACAGAGAGAAAACCAGTAAGTATTAAGAGGTGGTGGCACACTTCTAAATTAAGATGAAGCAGATGCTTAAGCCTTAAGAGAGTCACCTGACAAAGTTCCAGGAGAATATATTGAATATTTTTGGAAATACTTGAGTTGTAATTGTTGTTTTTGCATTGCTAAGGAGTTGATTTTCATTGCTATGGACATTTTTCTTTTAATATTGTACAATTGACCCACCTGAAGTAAGAAATTTAGTTTTTTTTAAGTGAATTATAAAAGTATAATGTTTCAAGGTTTTAAAAATAGTAAAAATTCAAAAACTGGCAAAAAATACAATGTTTACCAAAATTTAGGGGTTGGATACCTTAAGATCTGTTGTGTAGAAAATTGCTGAGATCTTGAGTTTAAAAAAAAGTGATAATATTCAAAGGCTATTTGCTATGTTATGTTTTGTATGGGATATGGAATAGTTTGGAGAAATTCCTATGTATGATTTAAATTATTGGTTGCAGGATTTAGGATATAGTACATATACTGTAGATTCTATGCTTATAATAATAATAATAATAATAATACATATATTTATAACGCGCCCCTTTGAACTAAATCGTCAGGAGCGCGGAACAGTAAGTAAAGTAAATGATAAGATATATGAAACAAATGAAGTATAAAACTAGAAAAATTAAAAGCAAAAAATTGAAATACCTGAAATATAAATACGCAATTAATCAATACATAATTCATAGGCTAAACTAAAGATTAAAAGCTGAACATGCTGAATAAGAAATATAAACAAATGAAGTAAAAACAAATAAAGTAAAAGTACAAAATACTGAAATACCTAAAATAAGTATACACAATGAATCAACACATAAAACAAAGACTAAAGATTATAAGCACATTTAAAAAGGTGGGTTTTCAGTTTAGATTTAAAAACATTGTAACAGTGAATTGCACGTAATTGAATGGGTAGATTATTCCACAAGGTACAGGCAGCAACAGAATAAGATCTTTGACCAGCAGATTTAGAATTGAATTTTGGTCAAACAAGACTTGGAGCAGTTGACTGTCTGGTAAAACGAATTGGGTTAAAAACTTTTAAATGTAAGTAAGAAGGTCCGGATTTATAGACAGATTTATGGGCGAACATGAGAATTTTGAATTTTATTCTAAACTGAATAGGTAGCCAATGAAGGTTAAACAGAATTGGAGTGATATGGTCGAATTTCGTGCAGGATGAAAGCAGACGAGCAGCATAGTTTTGAATTTTTTGGAGACGTTGAATTTGATAATTTGGTAAACCAACAAACAAGCTATTACAAAAATCAAGTCTCGAACTAATAAAAGCCTGAACAAGAGTGGCAAGCATTGAGAGCGGTATGTACTTCTTAACTGAGAAAATGTTACGTAAATGCCAGTAGGCATTTTTACAAACAGTTGCCATGTGGGCATTATATGAGAGACAACTATCGAATATAACCCCTAAGTTCCTGGCAGAAGTGCTTTTTGAGATAGTGACGCCATCGATATATAGATTTAGATCAGGGACTGGCTTCCGGCGTGATTTTGGATGGAATAGAAGTAGCTCAGATTTTTCGGCATTGAGCTTGAGCTTGTGGCTAGTTATCCAATTACATATGGTTAGAATACAGGTTTCAAATATTTTAGTGACAGACAAAATTTCATCATTATCATCTAGATTAACTGGCAACCATAGCTGTATATCATCAGCATAAAAATGATAGTAAAGCCCACATTTTTCAATAAGATCAGCTAAGGGTGCAGTATAAGCCGTATATAAAAAGGGACCAAGCACGCTTCCTTGAGGTACACCGTAGTGGAGATCCTTGACAGTAGAATGGTGCTTATCAATGACAACCTTGAAACTTCTGTGCGTGAGATAAGAATGAATCCACTTCAGAGCATTACCAGAAATGCCAAAATATGATTTGAGCGTATCAAGAAGAATAGTATAATCTATAGTGTCGAATGCTGCAGACATATCTAGTAAAACCATAGCAACACCTCTTTTGGAATCAAGGGAGTGTAGTATACTATCGCTGATGTGTAACAGCGCACTCTCTACACTGTAATGAGATCTGTATGCCGATTGGTTTCGAGGATAAATTCCATTGTCGGCAAAATACTTATGTAGTCGAAGAGACGCGATCCTCTCCAACAGTTTTGAAACAAACGATAGGTTGGATAATGGTCTGTAGTTTTTTAGTAACTCTTTGTCCAAGATGGACTTCTTTAAAAGTGGAGTAATAATAGCCTGCTTCATACTTGTGGGAAATGATCCATTCAAGAACGATAGATTGATCATTTCAACTAGAGCAGGTATGATGCTGTTAATGGAATCACTGAACAATTTTCCAGGCAGAGGATCAAGACTGCAGGTCTTGATGGGTCGCGACTTGATCACTTCCTTAATTTCTTCGATTGAAGTTGGTGATAGCTGAGACAAGGACGAACTAGTTTTGGAAATTTGATGTTGAGTATTTTGGCAATGTACTTACTGAACATATTGCTTACAATATGCTTAGTGTATTACATACAAAGGCAGTTTATAGCATTAGTGATGCTCAGCTGCGTATTAGTATTAATTATTATTTGTAGCTTAACTAGTAGCTTAATTGTTTGAAAAGTTATTTAAAAGGTAAAGAAAAAATTCATCAATACTTCAGAATTTTCTTTTAAACATTTTAATTTTTGCATACTTTTAAGAATATTACGGGTCAAAATTTTAAAATTTTGCCACTGTTCCACGGAACAGTACTTTTTCAGTTAATACTGTTTCGGATCAGAATTCACTGTTCCATCTTGTTTGCCAATTTCAGGACAAATTTGTTTCTTCAAAGTGGGCCCAAAGTTATTGGTTAATATGTGCAAATTTGTTAGTTTAGTATTCACATGTAGCATTCCCTTGTGGAAAGTCATACATTTGCAAGCAGCTTTGCATATGTGTATTCATAATTAATTGTATTGACAATTGCAGGCAAGATGGGAAAAACTTTTTCTTACTGTAAGAAATTATTCTTATGATAATCATGATTGATAATGTCATGCATTTTTTGAGCTGAAATGAAGTTATTGATCATAGCTAGGCTACCACAATGCTTGTGAAAGAATACTGTTCCACCGGGACAGTGATGTTTGAAAATTCACAGTTCCTGCCTAAAAAACACTTCTCGGAACAGTGGGTTCGACCCCTGAATAAAGTACTCTTGTGTTAATTTCTCCCAATTTAAATGAGATTTTGTGCGATTTCTACATTTTAGTGCTCATTTGTTTCATCAATTGTGCAAGTGTCAAATGGGCGACCTCAGTTCAGAATATCTTCACGGTGGCCAAACTTATGGCTCTGGTTATCATCATCTGTGTTGGATTTGTCCGCATCTGTCAAGGTAACTATGAGCTTACTTTCATTTATATCTCATACATCAACATAAAATGACATAAGATGATTGTGGATTGCATGTGAACTATAGGGACATTTGACTGAAATATGATGGCGCATTATTTTGGGATCCCCAGAATAATGAGATACTTCTCTTACACACAATGGTAATGAAAAACTCCCTGATTATCCTTGAAGTATTTAAGATAAACTTTGACCTAAAGTATCAATTGTTTTTCCAATTTTGACCTCAATATTCATTGTTTTCTCAACCTTGACCTATCATATCAATTCTTTGTTCCAGCTTGCCCTAAAATACCAATTGTTTTACCCAACTTTGACCTAAAATATTTATTGTTTTCCCAACCTTGACCTGAAATATCAATTGTTTTTCCCAACTTTGACCTAAAATAGCAATGATTTTCTCAACTTTCACCTGAAATATTAATCTTTTTTTCTCAATTTTTTCCTAAAATACCCAAAGTTTTTCCAAACTTTTAACCTAAGATAAGAATTAAACATCTTTGACTTCAACAACTTTGACTGAAAATATCAATAGTCTTCCCAAAATATTTTGTGTTATTAATATTTC
>JAIGNY010002683.1:0-17864 GCA_020152595.1 Chiridota heheva | reverse complement strand
CAAATCGTAGCACGTTTTCACCGACAAAGAGTCCCGGATGTTCAAAATGCCCGAATGACCGAATATTCGAATTGTGTCCATAGGACGATTAGCATCTTCAAATGTTCTTGTTTTTGCAATGTATGACACTTTTACTATATTCTCTTTAAAATACCCATTTTGTATTTGTAATAAGCCTTTTAAACGTATGATTTCAATTTTCGTAGCGCCACAATTGCGAACTTCATGTTCTTCTCTTTTTAGTCTGGATTGTATCAGTAACGCGATTAACTTTGTAGGTTGAAACAAATACTTTGGATTAATAAACATTAAAACTTGTCAAAGATATTGTAATTTTATTTCCTTTTTAGAAAATTTGCACTAAAAGGAAAGGATACGAAAATGAAATCCTGCGATCAAGGATTTTCATTTTCCATTGTTGATTATCAAATAATTTATTTCTATTCATAGAATTGATTTCAATACAAATGTGAAAATAGCTGTCTAATCATAAACCCTCTTACACAGTACAGACGTGCGTCGTCAACATAATGTGTTCATTCGTTAAGTAAGTAAAAATCGAAAGTTAAACAGCTCGGTATGGTTTATTGCTTAATTCAATACGTGTTTTTATTTTTATATAAAGGTCACAGTAAGCCGGCAAGTAAGACACAATGGATGGATTTTTGGCTATCTATAAAAATTTATATTGCAATGTGCTTGTTGTGTTGTGCAATTTTATATAAGTATCAAGTTACATTTAATGAGATTTTCGTGGATTTAGATTCTAAAAATTATTCAAGAAATATCCAAGAAGGGTCCAAAATTATCATCTCTGCAATAAGATTCGGAAGAAGAAAAAGAATAAAGAAGTAAAATAAAGGACAACCCCATTTTACAGTTCAAACGGATTTTGCATTAAACAACTTTCGTCAAACAGTCAAATGATATCAGTCCAGAAATGCATCACAGACTGACTTCACCCTACAGGATTTGTGTATTTGATCAGATATATATTTCTGAAAATTATGTGGTTAAAAACCGTTAAATAATATAAAAAGAATAAAATACAGTGCGAATTGCATTAATAAATAAATTATATAAAGAATTTTCAATTAATAAAAGAAGTTTGGTTTTAAAGACACTTAAAAGAGTAGGTAAAGGCAACTTAACTTACGATTCCTGCGGAATAGCAAGGTTGTGAACATACACAAGTTGTTCTTTTTGTTCTATACCTATCCCATGTTACCTATTCATTTGACTACTTATGGTTCTAATTACGTGTTAATCATACCCTCACAGGTAAAGTGCTATATCATTTAATGTACTTTGAAACAATTATACAAAATCGTTTGAATTAATGTAGACGATTAACACATTTTATTATTATGATAACGTCAATGTGCGATGTGTCTTGCATACAACGTTTGAGCGTACGTTTCACTTTGGTATTCACTGTCAGACGTTACTGCAAAATGTGACATCTGTGACAATGGAGCTATCGTGAGCGGTTGTTGGATGTCGTTGACAGAGCAATGGAGTTGATCTTGTTTAACCTCGGTGTAAATGTCCATTTCTACAAAATCGTCGTCACCATCACTAGGTGATTGTGTTGGCCGATTCTTGTTCCTCGAGATACAAAAACACGAAATTATAGAACATAACAGAGCACCAAAGGCAATCCCTAATACTGCTACCACCCCAAGCACGTAGAGAAAAACAAAAGGTGTTTCTTTGGGTGGCACACCGATTACTAAAATGTCATCACTTTCAGTCCATACTGTGACTGTCGCAATTGAGAATGCTCTGTGAATTCTATGTGTTACAATACATGTAATGTTTAGGGTACAGTTATTACATGCTTTGAGTTCAATGAATCGTATTATAGAATCTTCATTAGTAAGATTTTCCTGCGAAAAGTTTTCAGCAGCTGTTGGGATGTAATCCCATTCTTTGAGAGATTGAGGAATATTGCTTGTGCATAATACGCTTACATTTCCCACGGCAAACACGTCCTTATGTTGAGGTATTGTGGTTGCCTCGAGCTTGTTATAAACATGAAGAGGTTCACTGCTACAACTATTTGAATACGGAATCGAGGATGAACTGCCTATTTGTTCTGTTCTGCATGTAAAGGTTGATCCATTAAAATCAGGTGTGACGATTGCATGTAGACCAGTATTACTCCTAGTGTGAGAAATATTCGGTTCCAGTTCCTTTCTATCAATTTCCAAAAACACAAGTGCCTGAAGCTCATGCGGTTCCTCTGTTGTACAATTAAAGTTGAAGGACTCGTTATTTAATAAATGCACTAAATTTACCGCACAAACAGGAAAATCTATAACATCAATTTGTGCTGAAAATGTTGTATACAGATCCACAGAACATCTGAATGTGCCACTGTCCCGATAGTTAATATTTTTAATTCTAAGATAATGCATGCAACCTGGGGACGACGATAAACAATCATTAAAATAAGTGTATCGGCTATCGTCTGTGCTAATTACCCCATTTCTAACGAGTGGAACATTATCCCTATAAAATGCGTCTGTGATGCAGAGAAAAGTCACCGAAGAATATTTTGCAACACCTTTAATAATATGGTTTATCCTAAGTTCAATTTCGTATGATTCCTTTGTACTATCACCACACCAAATCAAGACCAAAAACACAAGATGAAAACTTGAAGGTCGAGTATACATATCGCAAAGGCTCAAGTCACACGATAATATGAGCTGTCAGTGCGTTGCAGGCTGCGTAAATGTGGCGCTTGGACAAAAACCTTTTCCTTAAGTCCTAAAATGTTCATTCTCTACTAACACGTTGAAAATTTGATTTTGGGTATAGGTTGTGGTTTGATATGCTATCTGCATGCGTTATGACGACACAAAAGGGACTTTCCATTAAATATGAATCATAACTCTTTGGTCGGATGGGGGTGCCTGGTGTATTTCCACAATAAATTGATGAAATTTTATGTATTCTACATTCTGACATTGAATGATGGTGAACACACGCAAAAATATCAGCTGCCAAAATGAAATTCGTGGTATGAAAGTTAGATAAAAATAGTCATATACTTCACAAAGACAATATGTATCAGCACTGAATTCGATAAAGATATCCCTTACCGCTGTATTTGAAAATATTTGAGGGCAGTGGTCTATTTTTCTTTTTAGCGGTTTTGTGAGAAAATCTGCATGTTTTGCTTTCCTTTCAACCTAACTGCCCAACGCGAAATAAATAATTGTGGCTAAATTACCGGTAAAATCATGGAACTTTTTTCAATCCATAGACGGCGAATAGCACTGAAAAAAGCTTTAAACTTTATTAGTTTATATCAAACCAATATCTCGAAAACTATATGTTGTTTTCAAACTTTAAAAACTATGTGCTCAGATTTACAGGTCCCATAATCAGTATGCAAATTATATACTATACATCCATATACCTATAAGATTTTTAAGTTTTTGGCCTTAATATGCAAATTTATTAGTAAGGTTGTATGTATGACCTGGCCGCACACATCAAGTAAGTCCATTGTCTACCATGCACGCACAGCTTTCTGAGACAAAACAGTTTAAATCTCTGTGATAGTCCACACAATACATGAATATCTACTTAAAAAAAAAAAAAAAATCTTTAACAGCTGAAATTAAGGATGGAAATTATACTAATAACAAAGATTTTTAGCTCTGTTCCTTGTCGTGTAGTTAAATTGTGTCATTTATAAAACAAATAAATTCAAACTGTTTTTTATAGATGTTCTTAGAGAACCAAAAGTGTTATCTTAGTTGGAAATTAAGAAAGACTGCAGGTGCTGAGATTTGTGTACATTTATTTAATCAATTGTTTTGTGTCCATACAATTTGATGTTTTTGAGAGGTTGTTTCAATGTTAAATAGAGTCCATCTCAGAATGTGATATCAATTGCAGAAAAATGCATCATTCTCTTTTAAGGAATGTAGCCTACTGATTAGTTCTAAACAAGTACAAAGATAGTCCGGCACTTGTTGGCACTTGGCCTTAAGAGATCTGACAGCTATACACCTCGTTAAAAGGACTCTGCGGAACAATCGAGACTATCTTGTGACGGCAATTCGATGACCCAGGGGAAAATCTCAGGGGCCGCTATACAGGTAGTGGCCAATCCGATGACCCAGAGGAAAAAATCTCAGAGGTCACTATACAAGCCCGACCAATTCGATGACCCAGAGGGAAAAATCTTAGAGGTCACTATACAGGCCCGACCAATCCGATGACCCAGAGGGAAAAGCTCAGGGGTCACTATACAGGCCGGGAGAGGTCACTATACTGGCCCGGACACTGAGGTCACTATACAGGCCCGGAGTGGTCACTATACAGGCTCAGAGAGGTCACTATACAGGCCCAGAGAGGTCACTATACAAGCCCGGAGAGATCATTATACAGGCCCGGACACTGAGGTCACTATACAGGCTCGGAGAGGTCACTATACAGGCCCGGAGAAGTCACTATACAGGCCCGGAGAGTTCACTATACAGGCCCGGAGAGTTCACTATACAAGCCCGGAGAGGTCACTATACAGGCCCGGAGAGGTCACTATACAGGCCCGGAGAGGTCACTATACAGGCCCGGAGAGGTCACTATACAGGCCCGGAGAGGTCACTATACAGGCCCGGAGAGATCACTATACAGGCCCGGCCGGGCCTGTATAGTGTCCTCTTACTACTCATTTATTGTTTCCATAAAAGAGTTTTACAAGTCCCTGTTAAAACCAGTTAGCCTTGACTGGAAATTTTCTCTGGAATGGAAATTCTGATTTCCAGTTCCAGCATGAATTTTCGTGAAATGTCCATCATTTTCAGGAAATTTGCATCAAATCTAGTAAATTTTTTGTAAAATTGTCTTCATTTTTGGAAATTTCCAGTAATTTTCGGACAATTTTTTCATTTTCGCAAATTTGGTTCATTTTGGAAATTTGCTTCAAATTTTGTAAAATTTGCATAAATTCTTGTCAAATTTGCTTCAATTATCATGAAATGTCCTAAATCCATTTTCGGGAAATTAATCATGGGAACAAAAGAATGTAAATATTTCGTTGTGGGGTATAATTACGAAATATTAATGCAATTAGAATTGAGTGAAAATCTTATTTGCCCCTCCCCCACTCCTATTTACATATAGTTTTACCGTGATATAAGACTTACATTTTTGTAGATTTGCAATTTTCGGACAAAAATTAAATCTGGCCCCCGATGTGCAATATCTTCATACGCCGCTGCAATATATACATTGTTTGGGTGAGGAGGGAGAAGGGAGGGGGGGGGGGATAGGGGGGGGATTTCAACGGGAGAGGGAGGATAGATAGATAGAATTGCAGTTTGAAACTTTGATTTCCTCCTCCCAAAATCAAAAAAAATTGTCCGAAAAAGAAGAAGGAAGTTGAAATATTTTCCAAAAAGTTTATGGGGTATAATTTCGAAATATTAATAAAATTAAAATTGAATACAAATCTTATTTGCCTCGACGTTTGATACTTGCAGTTTAGTAGGCCCCTACCTATCAAAAACCTAAAGAAAACTTGATAATTGTGGCGTTGTAGTTTCATTACACTTTTAATAGGCATGGTATTAGTATTGTGCCACCACTTGCAACTGCCAACTCTTCTTCAAAACGGATTACAAAGCTTATACAAAACTCAGAGAAAATCAGAACATGTATACATCTTTACAACCAGGGTGAGTTTTATGATGTAAATTCAAAAGTTCTTTTCAAGATTAAACATTTTTAGCTGATTTATGAAAAGTATATGTGAAGATATTCCACTTATAATTCCTTACCTGATTTAATTTATTTGGTTCCAAATCTTGTTTGCCTACCATGTTATTACATATGACTAAGAGCCTAGTGGTATGTAATACTAATAGACAGTCTGTTCAGTAAATTATCAGATTAGGCAGTTCCAGAAAATATGTGCACGTGTGGGTCAGTGTTAAATAGGATTAGTATTCGGATCGCGGGGAAGGAAGAGGGAAGGGATGGGGGAAGGAGGGGTGGTCCGTGATTTGGGATTGGGCCTCCGGGATCATTTTTGGGAGAGGGGGTTGTAGGCTTAGGCCTAGTTGCAGAATACCCCGTAACTGTTAAGTTAAGTATGAATGAATTTATCTTAAGGAATATTTTCAAGCAGACATTCCCTGTTTTGGCTCCGTGGACTTTTTGAATGAATTTACCAAATTCCCATTGATACCCTCTGTTGTGGCTCTGTGGACTTTTGGGATGAAATTATGCTTGTGATGGTTATTTTTGCATAATCTCATAGATACACCAGGATAATCTACAATAGGTTCTGTGCTTGAAATGGGAATTTTTCATTTATACTGCACATATACATCCTCGAGCGGCTCCGCTGGTTCCACACTTGTCATTTTAAGAACAACCCATAGTTCAATTTGGTAAATATAGTAGTGTTTCCTTTGTCTTCTAATTTTGAGTGCGGAGCTGGCGCCACAGGAGTAAAGTTTTTTCTTCTTTTTTTCTTTCATTGATGCAAGAATTTTTAAATAAGAATCAAAATTCAACAAAGTTTGAGGTTTTTTCTATGCATCCTAACAATAATAAGTGTGGCCTACAAGTGTGGCCCACAGTATATGAATATAACCGATGTGACTCCTGTGAGTTAGCAAACTACTGGGGATTGATAATCAAATTTGTGTTGAGGTCTGGCCTAAAGTGCAAAATATCTCCATTTATAGGAGAGTACTGCACATCGGCGATTCTTTGCATTTAAAAAGGATTATGTTAATCTGTTTTACAGTTTGTAAAAGTCATTAATTGAAATATTGTCAGCCAAATGTTTGAGATTTGAATCAATCATATTGATTTTGAACGGCAAGACTTGACTATGAAAAATGATTACTCACAATTCAATAATTAGTAAATGTTTAGAGCACTTGCGAATGTTTAGCGTGTACACGCTAAACACGCTAAACAATCAAAGCTCTAAAAAATGGTAATGATGAACTACAGTATTGTTTATTTAAATACCGTAAGTGACGTAATAAGCGCCCAATGTATTTATGTAAGTAGAATTGCAGCACTTTTTAGGCCCAAAGTTCCTTCCTAATAGGCGCTCAGGGTGCTATTCGAACTGCCCTGTACATGTATGTGAACTAGCCCCACATTAACCGACACAAAAACATTGTGAGCGTCACACAATAAGTAAAAAATGCAACAAAAGTTAACTTGAGTATTTAAAGTCTTATATTAAGTATTATATTAATCAAATGGATTATGAAATCAGTAAAAAAATGTTGGGTGGCAGGGGCGCTTAATACGTAAAAGACGGTAATTGAAATATATTCAAGATGTGCTATTAAGTATTAAGATACAGTGATTCTTTACAACATTCAAATCTTGTTTAATCATATTTCAGAAAGAAAAAAAAAAACTAGAATCTTGAACGTCAACAAAGTTAAAGAAAATAATGAGCGAAAGGAAAAGAAGGCAGTTCCTCTGTTTAGTGCTCATGTAACTACACAAGATTGTGAGTGGTTTAGTGATGCAACCAAAAACATGGAAGTAATGTAAGTAGGAGCTTAACTCATCAAGGGAGAAGGCAGATCCAGAAAAGATAAACACACACATATATTACAAAAGGAGATATTTGACTTTAGGGATCAACTCCTGTGCAAGCTAAAGAAACATGGTAAGTTAACTGCCTCATACCATCTCCATGTTCTTCCATGGAGCTCTATGGACAAAAAATGCTCATAAGGACACATAACAACAAAGTCCCTGCACTTGTCTTTACTGTAAATGTTGTAACCTTTCAAGAGAATATGTATGGCTACATAAATTACACTTTTTATTGTTCCATAGATAAATTCAGACATGAGCAACGCCGTATAGATATAACGTCCCTTCCGGTTTACAATTTTAGTTGTGAGAAATCTGTGATGTTATCGATCCCACATACAGTATGTTGGTGCTCACTTCTGAGTGTATTTATTGGTCAATACATTTCCTTTAACTTGCTAAATGTCAGCTACTGCAGGGCGTTACTTGAGCTGACTGCCCTACAAGAAAAGAATAACCTAGGTTTTTAAGAATCTGGCAGCCAAAAAGTAGGGGTGTTGTTCTTACACCTTTCCACAAAAAGTGTACAGCAAGTAGAATAATTGTGGTGTATTTGTCCACCTGGAGTCACTGGTCTAGAATATTAAATACACCTTCGTTTATCAGCCACTAGTTCCTTTAAGAATGGTGTAATTCCTTTGCCAACTGGAATTTGTTGATAATTTGTTATTTTAGTAAAGTAACTAAAGAGGTAGCACCCCATGGTGCAACATTTGATATTGTTTGGCTACACTTTCTTCTGTTTATATGATAACTGCATTTCCCGTAAATCCATACTCTATTTTTCTGTGTATGATTTCAAATCCAATTCAAGAGTGATTGATATTAATATGTTACTACTTTATTCGTCAACTTTAAAGCATGAAAACATGCAAGAAAAATGAAATTATTAAAAAAAATGAAATAAATAAGATGTGTAAATTAAGAGTTTTTTTACATGTCTTGTCGCATATATTTGAAAGATTCTGCCACTCCCAACAAATTAACAAATTTTTGATAATGAGTGAAGATATTTAGTCATAAAACTTAACCAGGTAAGTATTCCTAAATTTTGTATGAAGAAAGTTATTAGATTCACAAAATAATTTGCTCTGGAAGTAATAATGTATTTACGTCTTTCAGATCAGAAACCTATTTTATGCTGTATTTTCAGGGTGATACTCCACCAAACTGCCAAAGAAGAAGTTAAAATCTGACCTCGGTGCATTATCATCCACTTCTAAAATGATGGAGGAAAGAAGCATTCCAGAACCATCAGCAACTTCCACTGATGATAGTATCGGTGATGCTTCAGAGGATGGAAGGTACTATTATAATTAGCTTATACTTGCACTAAGTATCTACAAGTGTAGAGTTACGTCATAGGACATCAGGGTTAGAATACAGTAGTTATATTTCTCTTTCAGTTTTTGGACTTCCAAACAATGACAACGAAATGCAACTCTTGAAATAGTAAAAAAAATCAGGAAAACTTGCAGACATCGAAGTGAAATTTTAAACAAGTAAATTTGTTCGGCTGTTATAAAATGATGTTGATTTTGAGTCTGGTATAGGCCACACTTGCAATGGCAACCATAGGGGTCAATAGTGTTATGCTGCATAGGAAAAATCTCCAATTTGGTTGAATTTTGTCATGCGCATTAGCTAGCATACTGATTCCAATTCACAGCCAGGGCTCACTGGAACTTGTGTTCTTGAGCAAGACACTTTACTCTACTTGGTCCAATCCACTCAACTGTAAACGAGTACCAACGATGCTGGGGAGATAAGCTGTGACAGCCTGGTATCCTTTTCAGGTGGAGTCATGTACTCCTATCCGCTTGCGCAATGCAAACTGGATATACCGTATTCTAACTTATTAGGCTCCCCTGCTCTAATAAGCGCCCACCCAATATTTTTTGACTGACAGTAATAACATAGTACATTTTAATAAATTGAAGACTTAAATTATTTTGTTTATATTCTTTGCTTATTTTGTATGTGACGCTCAAAACTTGTGTTTTTTCCTTGGCTACTTTGGGGCTAGTGATTATGTATAATATGTTTATATTTTATTGAATAGCACACTGTACGTTTCCGAGCATGGGTGCTTACTAGGAAGAAGCTTCGGACCTAAACAGTGGTACAATTTTGTTTTTGTAAGAGTCCTGGCGCTTATTACGTTGGATACGGTAAGTGTCTGGAATGGATAAGCGTTCTCCTAACAACCAAGTAGAAATCCACACTCCTGGAAATTTGACTGCAGTTCTCTTTCGATATTTTTACAGATTACTTTTTGGAATGTCTCAAGGAGACTTGACCAAAGGAAATGCTGGGCAGCAAGCTTCCAAATTCAACAAATGTGAATCTGCAGGACATTCAGTGACATAAGAAGAAAGATGGGAATAGAAAAATAAAAAAAAAAAGAGCAGGAAAGGGAAAGGAGCAAGAATAGAAAAGAAAGGAGCAGAAAATCAAAAGTTCAAAACATTTTTGGTGAAGGATAAAAAAATATTGTCATGCCCAAGTGTGCACATCTTTTATTTCATAGTTTGGGAGCAGAAAACAAAAACTGAACAGTTTAAAATTATTTCTGAATAAAGGATAAGAAAACGTGCCATGCCCAAATGTGCATATGTTTTAATTGAGAGTTGGATGTATATGTAAACACTTTTTTTTTTTATCAATTTGCTTTGTAATAAGGTAAGAGTTTATTGCATGTGTAGTTATATAAGTTAGCATAAGGTAAATCTTATTAGATCGTAAGTATTATTTTTTCAGGTTAAAAAGAATTTTTTTTGGTTAGGTGTGCTTTTTATTTTTTGTATTAGTTTGAAGCTTCTATTGTCCTAAGTGTAGTTTATTCATTAGGTTTTTTAGTAATAACAAAAAAGGGCTATAGACATTTTACAGGGTAAACAAAATCTTGCCATTCCCAAAGTATGTTTTCAATCAACATTTGCATGTTATATCTTAGTTCATAATATTAGTTCTGTAGCTTGTGAAAATAGGAAAAGAAATCAATTGAGTTTATTCATTTAAAGTTGTTTTTGCTATTTCTCCAAACAATGTAATATTTGATTCAGAGTTAGCAAAGGAAATGCGATCAATGATCTTTGTAAAATTTCTCATTTAGAATAACTTTTCAAATGCAGATCTGACCTGCCAGAAACAGTTGTTTCTGTTAAGAATAGTTGTTTCCTGGCAAAACCAGAGACAAAACCTGTTAAGACCATTTGACACCTGTTGAAAACAGTTCAGACCTGTTGAGAAACCTGTTAAGACCATTTGACACCTGTTAAAAACAGCTCAGACCTCTTGATAAACCTCTTAAGACCATTTGACACCTGTTGAAAGCAGTTTAGACCAGTTGAAAGCAGTTCAGACCAGTTGAAAACAGTTCAGACCAGTTGAAAACAGTTCAGACCTGTTTAAACCAGAGACAATACATGTTAAGCCCATTTGACACCTGTTGAAAACAGTTTAGATCTGTTTAAAAGCTTGTTAAAACCATTTGACACCTGTTGAAAGCAGTTCAGACCAGTTGAAAACAGTTCAGACCAATTGAAAAATGTTCAGACCTGTCAAAACCAGAGACAATACCTGTTGAGACCAGTTGAAACCTGTTGAAAACAGTTCACACCAGTTAAAACAGTCAATACCAATTAAAAACAGTTCACACCAGTTGAAACCTGTCACCAATTCCCACTTGATCTGGTTTTAACTTGTGACCAGTTAAAACCATTTTAACTGGTTTTAACTGTGTTTTTTTTCTGCTGGGAATACTTTTTGATCCTAGATGAATTTTACTCTAGACATGTTATTTACAGTTTCTATATGGCAGAAAACGCTAAGATATAAAATGTATGATGTAAACTTAAAAACACATCCTTATTGTGTATACTGTAGTTTCATTAACAAATTGTATTTTCACATTATCTACTTTCATCGGTGCATGTAGTAGAGAGTTAGCAAATACCTTCAGTTTGAGCTCCAACAAATGAACAAGATGTGGCTCTAAATTTTATGAAGTTTACATAAGTCTTGAAGAAATACTTGGGTAATGCTTTACTACATGCACACGAACAATATATCTTGCTATTCCGTCAAGAAGATATTCATGAATAACTCTGGCTATACATTTTCGGCCCAATGCATCCAAACTCACCAGAGTGTTTATGTCTCACTAATGAAAACATCTTTTTAAAAGTCCAAATGAATCCTCAGCCCCACATTACACGCATGATTTGGCCCCGCAGTAGCCAAATCCACAATACCTGGCCCTTCAGAATAAGTTCCATTGTGTGCATATAGATGATTGGTAGTGTAATTACTGATGCGTAAAGTCACTGTAATATCAGTGATGGGTTTTTAATTGCTTCTAGCAGTCTAAAAGTCATACCCGCCAAAATGGAGGTTCTTGCGGGTAAAAAGACTGAAAATTTGTAGCGAGGATTGGCGTGGTGTCAAGTTTAACGCTCTGTCTTATCTGTGTAGAAATGACTGGTGTAGTAAGTCTACTATGGAAGATTGGCGCCCCCATCCCCACACTCTTAACAACTGTTAAGCCACGAAATAGCAGGACAAAACAAGATATAATACATAAAGAACTGAGGAATATGAGGGTGTGACGTCACAACTAGTCCGATTTTAGTTGTTTCTATATAAATAAAATTCAAACTAAAATAACTCCTTCATCGGAATGAGACTTTTGAATGTTTTCTTCCCCAATTTGTTTCTTATAAAGTCCTCTTAACTATAAGATGATTTTGTTTCACCACTGAACTAATTCTCTAACATGATTACATAACGATACCTAGTACACATGTTATCTTGGAAGGGAATGGTGCTTTATCTCTCATTAGCATACAGACCGTGTCCCGTGAACTAAAAGGGGATCAAGAAATGCATGACACCAGAAATTTCGTTTGATAGAAAATATGCTGAAGTTCTTTACATTTCCAAAATGTAGCTCATGACCGAGCCGTGGGGTGAGGAAATTCAAAGGATGGGTGAAGTACCTGTAAGCATGTCCAAAAGCAGATGAAAGCAAAAACAGGGCTTGCTATACTCTATACTGTGGAAGATATGTGATCTTGGTGGCAAAATAGGTTTAGGTGAAGGATTTTAGGCATTGTTTATGCAAGCTTGCGAGCGCGTGTGTACTATCTTCTCCCAGGACAGAGGCTGGACATGTGCACCAGTTGTTCGAGGACAAACCCAACTACCGAGGACAAAAACATATGTCCTCGGAAGAAAGTACACGAACTGAAACTTGGCCCGCGGAGTACCTCTGACTCATCTGCAGGTGTCGTTCATCAGTGTATTACTTTGGTATGGAAATATGTCAAATTTTTAGTTTTCAATAACCTTTCGACGACACCTCCAGCTGTCTAATTTGTATTAAAAATGTTCTCCGAAGACATTATTTTGATTTAATAAAACGTTCTCATCTAATTATACAAATATTCATTAATTTAAAACAAATGGAGGTTCGTGAATTAATTGTCATCGGAAGGATAGTTTTTGTTTTACAGATCATTTAGGATCTTACATTCCTAATATAATATTAATATCATAATAATATAATAATAATAATAGTAATAATATTAGTATTAATAATAATAATGATAACAATAATAATGATAATAATAATAATAATAATAATAATAATAATAATAATAATAATAATAATAATAATAATAATAATAATAATAATAATAATAATAATAATAATAATAATAATAATAATAATAATAATAATAATAATAATAATAATAATAATAATAATAATAATAATAATAATAATAATAATAATAATAATAATAATAATAATAATAATAATAATAATAATAATAATAATAATAATAATAATAATAATAATAATAATAATAATAATAATAATAATAATAATAATAATAATAATAATAATAATAATAATAATAATAATAATAATAATAATAATAATAATAATAATAATAATGATAATAATAATAATAATAATAATAATAATAATAATAATAATAATAATAATAATAATAATAATAATAAAATAATAATAATAATAATAATAATAATAATAATAATAATAATAATAATAATAATAATAATAATAATAATAATAATAATAATAATAATAATAATAATAATAATAATAATAATAATAATAATAATAATAATAATAATAATAATAATAATAATAATAATAATAATAATAATAATAATAATAATAATAATAATAATAATAATAATAATAATAATAATAATAATAATAATAATAATAATAATAATAATAATAATAATAATAATAATAATAATAATAATAATAATAATAATAATAATAATAATAATAATAATAATAATAATAGCAATAACAATAATAATGATGATGATGATGATGATGATGATGATGATGATGATGATGATGATGATGATGATGATGATGATGATGATGATGATGATGATGATGATGATGATGATGATGATGATGATGATGATGATGATGATGATGATGATGATGATGATGATGATGATGATGATGATGATGATGATGATGATGATGATGATGATGATGATGATGATGATGATGATGATGATGATGATGATGATGATGATGATGATGATGATGATGATGATGATGATGATGATGATGATGATGATGATGATGATGATGATGATGATGATGATGATGATGATGATGATGATGATGATGATGATGATGATAATAATAATAATAATAATAATAAAATAATAATAATAATAATAATAATAATAATAATAATAATAATAATAATAATAATAATAATAACGATAATAATAATAATAATAATAATAATAATAATAATAATAATAATAATAATAATAATAATAATAATAATAATAATAATAATAATAATAATAATAATAATAATAATAATAATAATAATAATAATAATAATAATAATAATAATAATAATAATAATAATAATAATAATAATAATAATAATAATAATAATAATAATAATAATAATAATAATAATAATAATAATAATAATAATAATAATAATAATAATAATAATAATAATAATAATAATAATAATAGCAATAATAATAATAATACTAATAATAAGAACGGGGCGAGAACGGAGATTAAAACTGCTACGATTTCATTCTTCTCAATAATTAGTGCATTGGTCCTAACAATATCTAAATTCTCTTCTATTTCATGAGTTGCCTTATTTCATTTGTTGCCTCATTTCATTTGTTGCCTCATTTCACGAGTGGCCTTATTTCGCGAGTGGCCTCATTTCACGAGTGGCCTCATTTCATTTGTTGCCTCATTTCACGAGTGGCCTCATTTCACGAGTGGCCTCATTTCACGAGTGGCCTCATTTCACGAGTGGCCTCATTTCACGAGTGGCCTCATTTCACGAGTGGCCTCATTTCACGAGTGGCCTCATTTCACGAGTGGCCTCATTTCACGAGTGGCCTCATTTCACGAGTGGCCTCATTTCACGAGTGGCCTCATTTCATAATTTTGTTTATGTTGCCACGCTGTCTAGACAAATATTCTATTAGTCGGACATGCATTATGGAAAACACCAACAGCAGGAGTATGCTATGTTTGACATTTCAAAAAGATGCCTTTTGATCATAATTAGTAAGCTCTTACCTCCCAGGCTATAGCCACCCCCTTCCCTTCCTCTACCCCCACTCACCCCCATACTAACAACTTCGGCAGTAAGTCAAGGAATAGCAATATAAGACGATAGATGCTGAAGAGATAGAGTGTCCTACAGTCAAATCACTCTGAACAGTAATATATACTGTATCGGTTTTGTGACTACCATGAATGAAATGCTACATAATGATTTCCTTAATCTTTGTTCATATAATTAGTTTTTTTTCTTATAGAATTAGCTGAACAATGGGTGAGATGGATGTATGATTTAAATACAAATCTCCTGATCCAAGCGTTGGGTATATTGTTCGTAATAGTTTTGGAATCAAAGACGTCTCTTTCTTACTTTCTTTCTGAGGGAGTGTTTGTAATCCACGTGCCAGTCTTTCCTCAACGTTACAATTGCAACCCCACCCCCCTCCCCTTCCTTTTTCTCTGACTGGATACAAATTGAAATTCCATATAAGAATTTGGGAACTGGGTTAAAGATAGTTAAGCTAATTAAATTCGCTATCAAATAGGAAACAACTAATCTATTAAATTTATGGGGGTGTAAATTTGCTTTATATCAAATTTCTTGATAATACAGTTAGTAGAGACAGCTAAATTCTCAAATTAAAGTGATCAGTTGGTTATCAGCAATCCTTTCATATATTAGTCTTAGTATAATTTGTTCAAGTATGATACTCACAGTGAAACTATCAAAAGACCGCAAGAGAGCCTGGGCCTAATTTGTTACCAGGTTATTACACTTGAATTTAAAACAACAATACCTCAATCTGTTCACCTCAGCCATTATTTCAAATTTGGTACTCAGGGACCGGAGATCCCCCTTTTCCCCCTTTTTCCCCCTTTTTCGCCCATGTGCATAAAATGTGGCCTAAGAGGATTTCATCTTCCTGCTTTTCCGTTTGGGAGGCAAAGAGGTAAAAATGGGAAATTGTTAACATAAAATTGAAGAAAACTTTGATAAAATTATACGAAATTTGTCAACAAATTTTGGAGAAATTTTTTATAATCCAAAAAATTGCCGAGAGATGATGGAAATTTTCCGAAAAGTACGAAAAAATCAACACAATTCCCTAAAATTGACAAACAGTTTACCGAAATTTTAAGGAAAGTGACCAAAAACGACCGAATTTTCCCAAAAATCGAAGAATATTTGAAAAATGAAAAAAAAATGAAAACAAAATTGGGTAGCAATTAATCAAAAATTTACCAAAAATTCCTCAGTCGAAGAAAATTGCCTGCAAAATGAAAATTTCCTTAAAATTGTCAAACAATTCACTGAAATTTTAGGGAAAATGTTCGAAAATGAACAATTTTCCGAAAATTGACAAAAAGTTCCTCAAGATTGAAGACAATTGCCCAAAAATGAACAAACTTTCCCTAGAATTGTCAAAATTTTTTAAGGAGAGTTCCAAAAAAAGACTCAATTTCCCGAATATCAAAAAAACGGCACCAAATTGAACGAGATTTCCTTTCAATTGACACAAATTTCATCCCTTTCAGTCCATTCTGTAATTATAGTATTTGCGGATGCATTGTGGGTTAAATGTGTAAGTATACATGAAACTTTAAATAAATATTCCCATGGATTTTAATTTTTTCATATATGATAGAGAACAATTAAAGATAGAGAACAATTTTAGATAGAGAACAATTTTAAAAACAAAGTGGTAAAAAAACTATGTTGATATCTTATTCCGTTTAGAAGTTACAACAAAAGTTTCAAGAGTGACTGATTGGCAACATCTGTGATGTCATAGAGACAATTTCAACAAAACATCTTTTGAATTTCTTTAGAAATTATTTAGATTTGTTTATTATTGTAATTGTGATGTACACCAAGAAAAGAATAAAAAGTTTTCTTGTAAATTATATACTCCACCCGATCTCTATAATGAACAAAAAATGCTGCTCAATATTGTAAAACAAGTGTGATTAAATTTATAAAAAATACATAAGAACTGTGCTGCAATTGCCTTGATGACATCACCAAGCTGAAAGACATATACTGTACGAGGTATTTTTAAGAACATTTTATAACTCTTTAAAGGGTTAGTTCAGTGGTCAAGTTAGTCTATCTTATATAAAAGAGGACTATACAAATGAAACAAAATAGTGAAGAAAATATTCAGGAATCTTATTCCGCTAAGGCATTCTGAGATATTTAAGTTTAGGGTTTTGAATCATTTGTATAGATACCTCTTTATATAAGATAGACTAACTTGACCACTGAACTAACTCCTTTAAAGAGTTATAAAATGTTCTTAAAAATACCTCGTACAGTATATGTCTTTCAGCTTGGTGATGTCATCAAGGCAATTGCAGCACAGTTCTTATGTATTTTTTATAAATTTAATCACACTTGTTTTACAATATTGAGCAGCATTTTTTGTTCATTATAGAGATCGGGTGGAGTATATAATTTACAAGAAAACTTTTATTCTTTTCTTGGTGTACATCACAATTACAATAATAAACAAATCTAAATAATTTCTAAAGAAATTCAAAAGATGTTTTGTTGAAATTGTCTCTATGACATCACAGATGTTGCCAATCAGTCACTCTTGAAACTTTTGTTGTAACTTCTAAACGGAATAAGATATCAACATAGTTTTTT
>JAIGNY010002682.1:10000-13553 GCA_020152595.1 Chiridota heheva | reverse complement strand
AAAATTACAGTCGAGAATAATATAAATTTGTTAAAGAATTAAGGTGATTTCACAAACATTGAACGGTTGAATGGAATTTCCCGAAAATTACCCCAAAATGAAAAATATTTTCCGAAATTTAAGATATTAAAGGAAATTGCCTAATTTTAAAGAATTTTCCCAAATATTGAAGGAAATTTCCGAAAATTGAAGAAAATTTATCAAAGAAAATTGACCCAAAATAAAGGACATTTTCCAAAATTGAAGAATATCGCACGAGAATTAAGGAAATTGACCAAAATTGAAAACATTTCTCAAAAATTGAAGGAAAAATTCTGAAAATTTACCAAAAATCGAAAAAACATTGTCCCAAAATAAAGAAAATTTTCCAAAAGTTAAGGAAATTTGAATAATTGCATGAGAATTAAAGAAATTTCCCAAGTTGAAGTTTGAAAAAGAGATTTAAACATTGAATGAAAGTTCCCGAAACCTAAAATTGAATTAAACCGTGTCTAAGAACTATCATTGGTAAAAAAGTATCATCGAAAAAATCTGAAGGGGAGGAAGGGGGGGGGGAGGGGGGAGGTGGATTGAGGGGGCATGTCGTTACAGACTCCATAATTATATATCAAGTTGCCAATACAATGCTTATATCTTGCTCCATACCACCCCCTTGCTGCTATAGTAAAATCACAGCGAATGATCTGATCTTGGAGTTTCAATATGGCTGGATTTTTTTGAATTACGGAAATTATAGGAAATGATGTCGGTGACATTTACCTTTTGCTTTTCAAAGTTATGAATTTCCAAAGTTTGCCCAAATTTCCAACCTTTTCAAAGTTGAGGGATTGACGCCTATCCATCCAGTTGCGGCGCCGAAATATGCTATCGCTAGGTTGCTAGGGAACCCAGTGAGGAGACCATGCCACGCCGCAGTGTGACAAATGATATCAATGATATAAAGCTTACATACATACACATTTCACCCATGAATGGTATGGAATTTTTTAGTGCAGGGATTAAACCATTATTCGAGGGAGATGTAACATTGGATAACTAATGACACAATTTGGGCCGCATGCTCCGAGCCTCCGACTATCCAAGGACCCCTCCCCATCCCACCTGCTTATATTGATCTCACAGTAACAGCGCACAGTCGAATATGCAGGTTTTTAACTAGATCCAAGTCTGGTACGTTTGTTCCTATCAGTTACTAGGTTAGGCCTACCGTGTGATTTGGTAGTAAATCACCTGATCACTGTCAATGACAGTAAATTTTCATAATTCGGATACTTTCTCTCCATTTGCCATTCGATGGCACGGCCCACAAAACATCCCAGTCCGACCAGGTGGCTTCAGTGGGGAGGAGGAGGAGGGGGGTGAAGAAGGGGGCGGGGGGGGCATTTTGGCGAACTAGTAGGCGTAAATGGGGAGTTGGGAAAACTCTCCCCGATTGGGAAGTACAATTGGTAAATTATCAAAAGAAAAAGAAATAAATAGTGAAATTTAAAAAAAATTAAAGGTAAATTTAGGGGAAAAATATTGGAAATTTTGATAAAGATTTGTCAGCATTTCCCGAAAGTAGAAGTAAGTTCACAAAAAATGAAGGAAAATTGAAGAAAATCGCCCTTTGTTATCTGTTTTTATTCTTTTTCAGCCACATCAATTTAGCCCTAGGACCAAAAGGCGCTAAAATAGATATATAATTTTTTTTATACCAAAGATCTACAAAAAAGGTTTATACCAAGATATAGGCCAACACAAAATAGGAAATGTATAAATCGGAAAAATTTAGATCTATCTTGATTGGTCAATTGCACTGATAATGAATCTGAATATTCAATGTCCCAAATAATGTGACAATCAAATAAATGGTCCTTAGCTAATGGTTCAGGAGGATTTCCATTATTTTCTTGCTGAAAATACATTGAATTTGATAAATCAGTATTTATTACACAAGATAGCTCAAATTTACTCCCCGGTCTTCAGCTGGTCAGTGGCAAGGGTCCCCACGGAAAGTTTTTTCCTGGACCTCAAATTAAAGGTATCCCACGGAAAGTTTTTTCCTGGACCTCAAATTAAAGGTACCCCAACAGCAGTAGCGTAGCCATGAGGAAGGGGGGCACCCAAAATATTTTATTCCGTCGATTCAGATTTTAATCCGTCGGTTCAGATTAGTGCCGTCGGTTCAGATCGGTGTTATCGGTACACTTGCATCAACTTCATTAATATGCGTGCGGTGCAGTAGTCATAGTGTCGGTTGAGATTAGTACCAAGTGTCCAGTAATCATGTAATAAAATGTTATTTTGACAAGTAATTGATCATAACTATGGTAGGCTGTAACTATACACATTGGGGAGAACACCCCTAGCTTACAATTTAACTTCTACACCACTAGCTATCCCTCATACAGCGCTATATTCATTTATTCAACTGGGATGAATGATTATGATATAGTAGACGCAGTTTTGTCCAAACCAACTCGTATTCCGACTCCTTTTAACAATGGAAAAGAGACAGGTGCATAGTGCGCATGCGTGTGCGTGCTTCTCCTGCATACACAGTCAACCATCGTATCTCACCATGTGATGGACTTTCCTGGAAAACTTATGAACTTTTAACCAATAAGAGAGAGTTTTAACTTTTCCTGATTACTATCAAGATTGTATTATATACATGATTTTATTCTTGACATTCATGTCATTTCCTTCCCAATTAATTTATACATGGGGAAAAAAGAAGCTGAATATCTAGTAGTTTCATTTCATACGTTGCATTTTGCTATAATACTACCTGAATGACTTACAATACCATGTGCTGTCAGACTGTAAGTTTGAAAACTGACGCTGAATGACTTACAATATCATGTGCTGTCAGACTGTAAGTTGGAAAACTGACGCTTAATGACTTACAATACCATGTGCTGTCAGACTGTAAGTTGGAAAACTGACGCTGAAATCCTCAGGCTGGATCAAATTTGAATTTAAATAAAATTGTTGCTGAAGGAAATAAGCGTACAGGACTCTTTTCAATGGTGTGAAAAAATGGAGGAAAGAGAAGGGGGAGGGGAGGGCATGGCCTCTGATCCGGGCATTCCTTTTTCTTTTAAGAGGGCACTTCATTCCTGTAACTCGAAAAAGGAAAATGGGAACGCGACGTCAACATTAGATTTTCTTCCCGAGAGTATAGATTCGAGAGAGAGAGAGAGAGAGAGAGAGAGAGAGAGAGAGAGAGAGAGAGAGAGAGAGAGAGAGAGAGAGAGAGAGAGAGAGAGAGAGAGAGAGAGAGAGAGAGAGAGAGAGAGAGAGAGAGAGAGAGAGAGAGAGAGAGAGAGAAAAGAGAGAGAGAGAGAGATCAAGAGATCGATCGAGAGAGAGATCAAGAGATCGATCGAGAGATCGATTGAGAGATCGAGAAAGAGAGAGAGAGAGAAGAGAGAAAAGAAAAAAAAGAGAGAGGGAGAGAGAGAGAGAGGTGGGAGAGAGAGGGGGAGAAAGTGGGGGACGGGGTGTTGGGGCACATGATACAGAACAGGCTCGTTTTAAAAGTTTGACAATATTTACACAAGTTTGT
>JAIGNY010002682.1:0-2500 GCA_020152595.1 Chiridota heheva | reverse complement strand
TTTTTTAAATTGACACGTAGAAAATTTATGATTAGAAAATAACTTACTTTGTAGATATTCCTATATCAATTTGTCTAAATAATACACTTTTCCCAAAAACTGTTTCTAAATCTTTACCCATTTAGCACCACGACAGGATAAAGTTATCTGAGATTCATATTTTGGTAGCTATTTTCTTAGTCACCACACGTTTGTGATTAATTATTCAACGTCCGCAAAAAAAATGTTTCACTAAACTGCATGTTGATTTTTTGCTGCCAACATTTTTTGTTCATATAACCTTTATTAGATAGATTTGGTAAAAACACTGTGCAAAAAGTAATAAATAAAACATCAAGAAATGTTATGATTATATAATTTTTCTAAAATAATTTAAAACATATTACCCTGCTAAAATGTCATATATATATATAGCATTATGTCATATATATATAGCATATATATATGGCAGTGTTTTGAACTTGACCGCATAATACTTTAGAGAGCTTATAAACGATTTTTATGGAAAGAAAAGTAGTTCAAAATAATTTGATAAAAGTAATTAAAATTACCTTAAAAACAGTTTTTAAAGGCATGGATGGGCTTCAAACATCGATTTAATCATTGTGGGCAAAAAAAAAAAGGGTAAAATGGTGTAGTTTTCATAAAGATCTTAAAACTGAGATTTTCCTATACTTTAACACCTCGCCTAAAACAGTACAGGAAGGTATAGGATTTTGTAGTACCCTCGGATGGCCAGCTATCACCAACAGCAGCATTACTAGGTATAGCAGTAAATATCTATTTCAGGATTTTTGCTTTTGCTTTTTTAATTTTGATTTTTTTCCGCTGTATTTGTGTATTTTAAGTATTTTCCTTTTCAAATTTGGGTCTTTTAAGTAGAAACTAAGCCAACCTTGTTTAGAAAAGAAGAAGAATTCTCAAGTTTTAGCTTTCCGATCAAAACTTTTACCCTTTAGTGTGTATACTGCTAGCCTACTGTACTTGACGAGTGGAGTCTGCAAGCTGTTTAAGTGAATATTTTTTTTAAAAACATGCACATAATTAATGTAGATCCTCATTTTCAGTTTAAATTTTAGGATTATGTTTTAGGTTTAGGATGAGGTTTTAGAATTAGGGTTAGGTTTTAGGATTTTGACATTGTTGACATTGTTAAAATTCCTCCACACCTTTAAGATGGCCGACAAGAATGCAAAATTTGTGAGCTCGTGATTTTTTATCCTTCTTTAACAAAATTTGCTTGAAAAGGTATAAATTTGAAATTATTTTGGAATAATGGGAAAATAAAGAACAGTAAAAATGCTGAAAGAAGGTCAATTTTTCAAAATGACTAATAAGCATGATTTCTTGAAACCTCAAATTTTTTCTCCCAATTTTATCGGATCAAAATTAAAACCTGTTTTTTCCCCAAAATTCCTAGATTGTTGACTAAAATTGGTGTTTTAAGATTTTTCAATCTTTCCTTTAATAAATCCTGAAAGTTTCAAGAAAATCGGTCTTCAATGAATATTAAAAATGTTGAAATTAATTCCTATATAGCGATTTACCGCTATACTAGGATTTCTCCTATCTTATCTTTTAGATTTTTTAAAGGACTAGAGATAGGTCCAGGCCTTAGCCAGTTAGGTCTTTTACGACCATACTGAATTGTTTTTTTTTGTCCTTCTTAGGGAATGGAATGATAACAAATTTATCTTGCAATTTTTAAGAGTTTCATGACCAGGTGGCAGGTAGTGAGATCGACTACCAGCATTTCTATGTGTAAAAAAAGACTGCATTTTCGGGGCCGACAACATTTACTTCTGTTTAAAAAATTTTAAACCTAATGTTCACTAGAAAGCAACCTGTAGTCTGAGAAAATAATTGCCTTATTCATTACAGTTTACAAAGCCAAATTCCTGAGGCTTTTTTCCCCACTTACTTTGCTATTTGGTTGTTCACGGTTCAGAAATGGAATGGTAGTTAGGTACAGTGCATAATTTAAACATACTCTAGCAAAATCCGTACGATCTGTTGCTTGAGCGTATATGCTTAAATGAGCGAACGTTCTCCAGTAAAGTCACAAACAAATGCCCGAAGAAGGATGCAGGCTAACACGTTTGTACACTTATGTTTCGATGCGTTATTACAGTGGTTTTAATTTTTTTTTGTATTGACGCAAATCATTTATGACTCATTTTCTGTTTTTCTATAGGAAAAATCTAATGATTTTACGAAAGATTTTTGATATTTTATTCTTTGCGGAACACTAGCAGACAAGTTTGACTACTACTTTATCGATTTTTTAGATGAAATAGATATAATTTTATATCGTAAATAATTTTGCGACCAATTCTGGTCGCAAAATTTTGTGGACACATGTTGTAGGCTGTTGACTTTTTCTATATTGTGTGTGACACGATTTTCAATGTAATGGCCCCCAACCGGGGGATTAGGGGATTTGATTTGAGATGAAGATTCAGTAGGTGGCAGGAATGGGAGAGTTTTTAATAAATCAAAC